>PVJX010002734.1:0-122492 GCA_004027295.1 Dolichotis patagonum
CCCCTCTCCTCTCCTCTCCTCTCCTCTCCTCTCCTCTCCTCGAAGCCCCCAAAGCCGCAGTTTTCACTTGTGTTCTGTCCACACTGACCTCCCTGGTTCTCACCAAATTTCACATCTGCACTTCTCATTCAGACACTTGTCTTTCAGTGACACACAGTGTCATTTACTGTAGCGTGACTGAGTAATGTCTCTCAGGCCAAGTTCAGTAATCATGTCATTGGTGATCAAGAAGAAGACCATTTGATAGATGACAAATAAGGACAGGTTGCTGCAGCCATTAGTGAGGGAAGTGAAATGCAGATGGAAATACTCTTAAGATGGAATTTGAAGTACAGAGATTTATTGGCTTTGAATATGTATTGATCAGAGAAAGATGATTCTTTTTAAATACGGAAAGTAAATGTTCAAATAATAACTGTGAGCTCCAAATGGAAAATAAAAGAATAAAATTTTTACTGCTGTATGTGGGGAAATATTGCCTAAATGATCTACATGCAAATATAAAATTGCCATGTAAAGTATTGTCCCTTAAAGATAATTAGATTGCCAGATATCTACCTGTACAATCTCAGCAACTTCCTATAATTTATCCTAAGGAGATTTTTTCTTGTAAACATACTATATAGCTATAATTTCTGATGGAGAAAAACTATATACATGTGTACATTTTTAAAAGCTAAATATTCATTAATTTGTTGAAGTGATTTCAAATTAAATTCTGCAGGTTCTTTGATATAGTACCAAAAAGTGTTAGCACCAACAACAATGTAAATTGCACTTAATTACAATGAACAAAATGCTTAAAACAACCTATCAACCAAGAGAGATGACATCCTGCAGATTATGGAGAAATATTGATGTGATAGTGTATAAATCTAAAAGGGACCTGAATCTAAGATAAAGAAAACTGGTAACTCAATAATTAAAGGACAAATAGTTTCGTTTAAAAGGAGGCAAAGGATCTGAATAGACTTTTCTTCAAAGATGAGCCCATTCACATCAGGCACATGAAAACAAGGCTGCATACCAGTCATCACGGAAAGGCGAGCCAACCCCAGCCGTGAGGAGGCAGCCTTTCACACGCAGTGCAGGCCTAAGATGCGACACGTATAAACACCGACACTCCAGGACAAATGTATTCATGGTGATTTACAAACATGCACCGATACAAACCTCAAATAACGCTGAATGTTGACAATGTTGTGGAGACTCCAGAAGTCTCACCTATGGCTGACGGGAAGTAAAATTGTACAGTCATGCAGGAGAAAAATTGAGAACGTGTTAAAATCGTCCAATACAGAGCTACTCTGTGGTCAGCAATGTCGCTACCGTGACTACGCTACCAATAAACAAAACCATGTCTGTACTAAAACGTCCACGTGAAGGGAAGCATCATGCGTAACACTGTGTCGTTCATAGCCCCCTCACAGAGGAGAAACACCCCAGTGTTCACCAGCCGCTGAACGGATAAACCAGAGGCCGCGTACCCATGCCTCAGGCGGTGTTTAACCGTAATGGGGAATGAGGCTCTCGCACATCCTACAGGACGGGTGGGCCTTGAAAGCTCTGTGCTGTGGCAGAGGCTGCTCCTAAGTCCACGCGTTATGATGATGTCATTTATGTGAACTACCCAGCATACACAGCTTTCTCTGCAGAAATTGTTGGAGGACAATGTTACTCTAAAATACATCAGAGCCAGGAAGGAGTAAGGTACAGGGACCCTGGTCTTGGGGCTCTGTGGCCGGCCACAGCAGGAGGCTCTGCAAGCTGCCAGTGGAAGGACCCACAAGGATGACAAAAGTTCAGCAGGCTTAAAAACCAGCGGGCCGAGCCAAGTGCAGGAGGGAAGCCTCCCAAATTCAAAGCAAATGTTGCCTCGCAGAAAACTGAACTGGTAAAAAACTCAACCATTTGAAAAATTCAGACAGTTAATTTCAAGTAAACCATACAAACGAGTTAAAGATAAAATTAACGATAGGTGCATAGAAAATACACATGACAGAGAGACAGACAGAGACAGAGACAGAGACAGAGAGAGACAGAGAGAACTATAGTGACCAAGCAAAAATGTGTGGAAAGAATAGTGAATTGAGTACGTTGTATGGCAACTGTTAAGTGATATTTACATGCTCATGGCAGTAAGACCAGTGAACTGATTTTGTCACAAATAATGGTCAGCATTAAAAGGATGGGATTAAAGGGAACAGGAGCAGCTGTGTTTACAGGCAGTGTTAATGGGCCGTTGTAAGGAAGTAACACTCATCCCTCGCCCTGTAGGCGGTCCACTGAGGACGAGTGTATCGGAACATTAACACACGTGCACCAGGGTAGGGCTGAAAGGCTTTGCCGTGGCAGTGGGAAGGGCTAGAGGAGCCAGTGGACCTGCGTACGTACACGCGTGTGCTGTGTCCATGGGAAACACGACCCGTGCAAGCACTTGCCGCTTACATTTTCATACATCTATACCTTTTAGAGACAGTAAAAATTCAAAGAACAAAGGAAGAATTTGGAGGAGTTCTCAAAGTAATACGTGCTGTCCTGCAGGACTGGAGGCCTTTGCATTTCTGTTTAGCTCATTTTTATTTGCTTTTTTGTTTTGCTTTTAAATAAACTAGTATGGGCAATTTTAAGGGTCCATTTGTCCCTCTTAGGAAGGATGGCTGTAAAAGGAGAGTGATGTCCTATTCTAATATACGATCAATGCAAATCAAAACCAGTTATTTAACATTTCAAATAACTGTCAAACTGCTTCAGAAGTGAGTCACTCTTCTCTGAAAGACACTGAGGAACCGCTTTGGGAGATCTGAGAGTGTATTTAAAAGTTTTAGCACCAAATTAATACTGAGACTCTACGGCACCGTTTTCTTAGTATTATACTGTGTAATATATTCCATGCATTTTTCTTTCAGTGAAACCTACTTTCTGTCACTTTCTATCTCTCTGTTCTTATTTTATGTCTCGGAAATATCTTGCTGAGTTCATTTCCCGGCTCAGAGCGGCCCAGCGGCCAGGAGGCCTGTGATAAGGGCGGGCAGCAGCAAACCGCTGGAAGGACCAAGGTCCGCAGATTACCCCACTCACGCAGGGGAGGCCGGCCCTTCAACCACTCAGCGCCCAGGCAGAAAGCCCAGTGCCCCGGTGGAGCCCAAGAGTCACTCAGAGTTCGTGATGATGAAGGATATTCAGTCACACAGTGACTGGGGTCCGTGGGCCCCAGGGGATTGGGAACGGCAGCAATGTGTAAAAAACTGGCACTTTAAAATCTATCATCTTTGTGCTTCTTTTAAATTTCACTTCTGATAGCACACATGTGTCCCATGTGATGAGCACAGACGCATGGGGAGGCACTCCCTGTGCAGGACACGCCTTGGTGACCTTTATTCCCCCGCCCTTCCTCTCAGTCCCTGCTTTCCCATCTCCTGTCCCCTTCTCATGCGCAAAATGCTCACCTCCTTTTAAAAAAATTTTTATTCTTTCCTTCCTCCTCTTTCCTAATGTTTTCCATGAAAATCTTTAAAGTAATTGTTTGAAGGATTTCGGCAAAACAAAATGTTCCAGCAATTAGCAGGCTTCGTTGTAAAGAAGTTTCAGTTGAAAAATATGGAGTGTCTGAACTCAAAATTAAAGGCACCAAAATAGAATATTTTGAAAAGTTTTGTAGACATAAGAAACAGGAATCCTCTGTGATCATCCATCAAGTCACACAACAGGCCACACCTGTGAGGTCAGCTCATTCCTAAGGGCTGGGTAACAGAAAATAAGAACCAGTTTTAAATAAATATAACCACGTGAAATAAATATTGATGAAAACCTCCCTGTAAACAAAACACACTGTATGTAGCAAATATGGAGTTATCTCAAAAGTTTATCACCGTTGTCTTTCATCTTGGGTCGCCACCTGGGATGCCATCTTGTGACAGTCCAGTGTAGGAGAGAATTTCCTACCCTGTGTTCTTCATTCCAGCCTTGCCCAGGGCAGGAGCTGTTGGGGCACCTGAAAGAAGGAAATCCTGATGTAGGAAAATGCTTTGACTAAATACAGATATATGGCAGATAGACAGATAGATAGATAGATAGATAGATAGGATATAGAAACACAGAAAAGAGATCTATAGATAGACGTTGATACAGAGACAGAAGTAAACAGGTACATATAGATATAGATCAATAGAGAGATATGGGCATAGATATTCAAGAGATAGACAGAGGGACATATATCCGTAGATAAGGATAGAGATATTAGAGACATATAGACATAGAGGTAGGGACATAAAGTTAGAGACAGAGATATGTAAGAATCAATATAGATGGATACAGATTGGAAGATACAGATGTAGAAACAGACAAACAGACACACAGAGATGTATAGATGTGCATTGGTATAGAGGTGGATGTAATTATAAAGATAGATCCATATGCACATAGATACACAGTCATGTAAAATGGGGGAAATCAAAGCCATGGCAAATTCTCTCTGGGGATTTCAGGACTTTTTTTTAACATTCTAATGTTTGTTGTAAAAACTTCCCTTGATTTGAAAGCTGCTCATTTTCCTTGAAATAAAACCTCTCTTTCACCCAATGTTTATCAGTTGTTTAGAGGAGCTGAGAAAAGAAAAGGGAAAAATTCTGGGAAACACATGGGTTCTGCCACCAAGGGTCTGTTTACAGCACCCTCCAGATTCAAGTCCTTCACACCTCTTTCCTCCTGGGAGGACAGGGAGGCGGGTTTTCTGGACTTGTTTTCTGTTCCTTTTCTGTGAGCAGTGTGATTCTGTGAACTGAGTAGCAGAGGGTTTGAATGAATAGTAAAACTGTATAAGGCAAATGTTAGCCTGGGTGTCATTTATTCCGCATAACAGTTGGCCCTGACTGGTGTCGAATTTCATTGTGCAGTGGAGTCTCTTCCCCTTCATTGAGATGATTAAGAAAAATGGGCAACTGCGCAGAAAGAGAGCAGTAGAAATTAACACAAGGTAGAGGAGACAAAGGATGGCACTGTGTGTGTCTGGAGCAGGGGACACCCTACACCTGCATTCTTGTGGAATGACACGTTAGGACAACACAGACAAGGCAACTATTAAGAGGAAATACGGTGAGCATAATTATCCCTGTTTTCTGATTATTTCAAAGGGCTACATACTGTCATGGACTTTTTCTGCTACTACTGCAGACTCCCTGAGACTGATTACTTTACAAAGAAAAGAGGTTTGCTCAGCTGCAGCTTCTGGAGTAAGAAGGCTAATGTACACGCTGGGGTCTGCAGCCCTTCCAGTGCTAGTGTCACTGAGCTAAAGGTCCTGGGCCTCGGCAGGAGGACAGGAAGGTGGGTGCTAAGAGGACCCATGAGGCAGCCTCACCTGTGCCAACCTGGCTTTGGGGCTCCTTCATACCTTCCTCCTCCCCTGCTCCCTCCCGAAGCCCCACCCACCAGCACCCTGGCTACTCAAGCGTCAGTCTGTGTTTCAGAGGACCATTCGTGCTCAAATGCACATGTTTTTATAACTTTTCCAAAGAGCAAAACAGCCAATAACAACCATCAAATGCCAGAATGTTACTTCCTTTAGGGACTTCACAAGGGATCTGCTTAACCTGTCTGCATTCTCTAATTTTTTTTTTATAAGCTCTATTTATTATTTATTTATTTATTTATTTTATCTAACACAAAATAGACAAAATGTGTTAGCAATACAAGAGAAGCCAGCTAGGACCATAAGTATAACCACTTAGTACAGTTTAAAAAAAACCTTTGATGTAAAATGAGAATTCATGGGAAAAAGGAAAAGGGAAATGAATTATTCAGTTTTAAGTAGCCAGAACCAAATTTCATTTCAACTTCACAGAACAGGTTTGGAGAAACAGTACTTCAAAGCTGTCCTAAGACAGGAAGTGTGACGGGGGGACCCATTTGAATGGGTGGTTCTCTGAAGGTCGCAGGAGTCTGCTCAGGTCAGGTTCTTCCTGTGCACGACTGAAGCTCTGAAGAAAATGCAGTTGTCCCAAAGGCCACCAACCGTGGAATGGATAAAAACAGATGTGGTATTTTTCCACAGTGGAGTACTACTCACCTGTTAAGAAGGGCAAACTCGAGGTTTTCATAGGTAAATGGGTGCAGCTGGAAACCATGCTGTTAAACAAAATAAATCAGACTCGCGTGTGTAGACATCGCATTGTCCCCCTGGTGTAAAGCACTGAAAAAGTAAATAAGATCCAAAATGTACAGTACATATTGTGAAAGTGAAAGAGAAAGAAACAGCTCAAAAGGAAAGGAAAGAACAACTGGGATAGGGGAAAGGAGAAAGGAAAGAAGGGCTGCAGATAAGGAATATATATATATATATATATATATATATATATATATATGTGTGTGTGTGTGTGTGTGTACAAAACAAATAATTATGCTACTAATCTCTGTTAGTTCATCAAAAAGAACCATTTGTGCTTCACTGATCATTATTGTCATGCCTGTATTTTGTAATTTGAACAACTACTTTGAAGATAACAATATGCAATATATTAACCACTGTTAATCTCCTATTAGTTTGTTTTGGAATTCTGTATCATCATTTTTATTCTTTTTATTTTAAAACATAAATAAATAAATAAGGAAATGCAGTCTCTGTGATACATAATGAAATCTGAATATCTTCCCAGGACTGGAAAGTTGAAACTTCCCACTGGTTTTGAATTAAAACATTCATAAACATCTTAAATTGCTTTTAGGAAAGAATAGATTGAAGTCAAAGACAGATTTCTCGGCATGGAACTGTGTAATTTTTCAGAAACTTATAAGCAACTGAGAAAAAAAGTGTTGGGCTGGAAATCAGTATGCAGGATTATATATGCTGGAGTCACCCCCATAACTTATAAACCCTCTGCATTTGGAAATCAGATTTATGATTTCATAACAATTGCTCGTTCTTCAAATGAACACAAAAACGATATGAGCTGCAGAAGTCAGATGCTTAGAACATAAAAAGAAAAACTAGATTTTGCATTTTAGTGATATGCAGAAGCTGTATGTAAATCGTGGCTGTAACTCCAGTGCCAAAGGCGCCCTCCAATCCTCGTGGGGAAGAGCTCTTGTGAGGTTGCCCTGCTAATCTAACACCAGGCCCATCAGTAAACTGAAATAGATCTACTGTGTTAGCACCAACCAAAGAGTCGTTCAGAAAAAGTGAGAGTGCTTTTGCTTGGGGCTATTGAGTTATACAGTGTACATGATTTTCCCGGGGTTTTGAAAATATTGGTCTTATCTGGGGGAACGCATCGTGTATCCAAGCTCATTTAGAGACAAAGCAAGTTGCAGCTCTTCCGTTCGTTTTTATCAATACATAGTTTCAGTACATAATGATCACAGGGAGTCGGGCAGGTACGGACACACCTAAGCTCTTCTTTGGTCCCCTTTGCCTTCCCCCGTCCCCCTTCAGCCATCTCGTGATGCCCTCCCACTTGGAAAAGTCTACCTCCATACCTCTTAGTGCTGTCTTTTCTTTGATCTTCATTTGTTTTGAGGATTTCTGATACAGGCAAAGCCATGTGATATCTAAGTTTCTGTGTCCAACTTATTTCACTGAAACTTATGCTCCCAAGGTGCACTCATCTTCCTACACATGATTCAGGTTTCTCCTTCTTTGGAAGAATAGTGCTCTATCATGTACAAATACCTGTCTGTCGTTTCCATCCAGCTGTTGATGGATATACAGGCCCACAAGGCAGAGCAAATTGGCACTTTTGTTATTCTTACGGACAACTTAAGGTGCATTCTTCATTAATCACAGTGGTTTCCAGGTCACTGTGGTACAGTACTAATTCTCTACAATATACAAAGTTTCTAAAAGTTTTCAGATGCCTAAAAACTTCTATTACCAAATACATGCTAAAAGATGCAAGCCGAATTAAGCCAAATGGACCTTTTAACATCACCACTTGTTAGAACATCAATATGTCCAGCGGAAGCCAGTTTTCCCAAAGAGTCTCGTCGGGCACAGAGCCTTCAAAGCATCCGTGTTCACCAGCACCTTTGGTCAGTCAGACTGATTCCTTTCCCACTTGCTTTAAAGCCAAACTTTTAATAAAGCGATTGTTTCCTACCTGTGTAAATCTTTACACTCTGAGACTTTAATATCTGTCGAGAATTGCCGAAATTTTACACTAAGGAGTGAATTGCTTGTTTCTGTTGGCCCGTGATATTCATTAACCATGCATTGCTCCCCTTTGATTATCTGTATCAAATAAGGATTTCAGGAACTTGATGGCAAAGACAGAGACAAGGGAATTTTTATTTTCATGACCACTGGAGACACAGAGATCCTATAGTCAAATAAACTGGATTTTAGACATCTGTATTGCATGGTTCCAGGAGAACAGTGAGCCCTCCCACACTCCTAAGCTACTGAACTCACACACTTACTTAAATGGATAGCGCCTTAAATGTGTGTTTCTATTATAGAAAATGTGTGAATTTAATAAACTACTTATCTATTGTTACAAAATTGTCTAAGACAATGTAATTAGACTGGGAGTTCTTATTGAAATGTGGATTTGATGAACTTTATTCTTTATTGGCTTTTTGATTCTTTCCACACAGGTTCCATCACAGGGTGCCACGGAACCCTGCTTTCATCTATTCGCTTGTTTACATATTAGTCGGGCATTGTGCTCCTTCTTAATAGCCATTATTTATCAGGCCCCTCCTAGCAGCTGGGTGACAGAGATAAGTGAGCTTGAGTGTCTGGCAAGGCGAGGCCTGCACGTGGCAAATTGGGCTAGAAACCAGGGACCGAGCACTCAGCGAGCTTCTCCTCCACCAGGAGCTGGGGGAGTTCAGGCCGCACAGATGGGCATTTTAGAGATATGAAGTCCTGGCTTGGAACTGTGGGAATGAAAATAAATTTAAAATGGATTCCTGAGAAACTTTAGGGAGAAGAGAACAAGAACTTGCTGTGACTGAGATTCTGCATATTCAGTGAGAAAGGGGTGAAGTTATGGAGGTTACTTCCAGGTTCCTGACTTGAAATCCAGGTGCCATGGATGCAGTAAAGGCTGGAGAGGAGCCCAGGCCATAACGTTTATGGAAGTCATCTTACAACTGGAGGAAATTAGCTCTGAGCATCTCTAACTCATGAGGGACCAGCAAGCAAGGAAGATTTAGCTGCATGGAAGTGAGACTCGGGAAAATATCAGCTTCCACGAGAAGTCTGTAACCTCGGGAGGGCTGTGACATAGGAGAGGTGCTAGATGGCAAATAAGGATCCACAGAGGTTAAGAGCAGGGAAGTTTCTTGGGAAAAAGGAGTGGGGAATAAGAATGGGGGGCCGATGGCTAGGAGTAACTCCTAAGAGACAGGAGGGGTCCCAAATGGGCTGCCAACAAGTCCACCACTCAGACGAACTTTCATAGAACAAATTCATGAG
This sequence comes from Dolichotis patagonum, assembly GCA_004027295.1. Taxonomy (NCBI): domain Eukaryota; kingdom Metazoa; phylum Chordata; class Mammalia; order Rodentia; family Caviidae; genus Dolichotis; species Dolichotis patagonum. The sequence goes on from PVJX010002734.1 coordinate 9,416, forward strand.
GAGGGTACAACATGGGTCAAAACTATGATCCATCAAACAGATTACAAGTATAGCCGCTTACGTAAGTGGCATCATCAACTTGGGTCAGTAACCTCCGGTCTTGGCCTTGACTTTAGTCTCAACAGTCTTCGTCTTAGTCTTAGTCTTAGTCTTAGTCTTAGTCTTAGTCTTGGTCTTAGTCTTAGTCTTAGGAGGTGGGAGGCGATGGCCCACCCCTAAAGACATAGTGGGAAATCTCAAAAGGTGAGGCCGGCAACCCTGAGCCTCATTCATCCCTCAGAGAAGCATTTAACGAGCCATTGTGACTTCTGTCTTCAGATGCACCTGCAGCCAGCCGCAGTCCTGATGGATTCTCTGCACCGAGCTTCTGCACTGACGGCCCCGAGAACCCACCCTGTCTGACTGCCCACGTATTTCTACTGAATTTAGCTGTGGATAGCAGCTGCGCCCCACTGCAGGCTATGCCACACCATGACACCCAGGTGTGCACAGCAAGCCACCACTGTCCACAATGGGCCACCGCTCTACTAGGACTCGCAGCTCTGGGGATCCCAGTGTCAGAAAGAGCTAAAGGAGAAGTTTAAAATAAAAGAAGACAATTTATTTGAAGCTGGAGAAAGTGGGATGAAAGAGAGAAGACAGTTGCTCTGGGCAAGTAGGGAGTACTTAAAAGTGAGAAACCCATGGGTTTTTGTTTGAAGGTCCTTTTCCTGAGATTCTAGTCCCAATGGGCTCCTGGAACTGATTGGCTCCCTGGCTTGTCTTTCATCCTCATCTTGGATCTCTCTTGGCCGTGCGGCCTTTCCTGTTATTATCGGTGGGGACCCTAGGGACAGGTAGTCTAGGCTGAAGGATGAAGGAAGGAGCGGTTTGTGATCCTAACGTTCATCTTGCTACCTTGGAGCGGAGCGTCCCGGCCGAGTTCTAGCCTTCCTCTTCCCAGCGGTTCGAGGCCACGTGCCTTTGCATTTCTGATTCTCCATCGAGCTGCCTTTGTCCTTCTCATTGCTGGACTCTGGCTCCAGAGTCAAAGCGTCCTTGCTAATGTTTAACGAAGCTCCACGAGGCCTTCAGCCTGCCCTTCCACCCATGGTGTCCCCTGTCCCTGCAGGGTCAGCAGCAAGTAGAGGAACTTGGGGACCCCAACACTTAGAGATTAATCTACTGAGAGAGCTGTAATTTCAGTAGTTCAGTATAGAAACTGGCACACAGCGTCATCGTCATCAAAGTTCCAAATAACAGGCGATTTTGACAGGGATTAACATGATAGTTTTAATCAATGATGACCTAGAAATATCTTCACAATGAATCTTGTTCTTTTGGTAAAAATTGGTTTTCAAATTTATCTATGTGAATAGAAATTTCAATTCGAAGGGATATAATAATGATAGCAGTTTTGAATAATGCGATGAAAGCTGTGTGTTCACTGTATGATTTGCAAAGAGTAAAATAAAAGCATTTTCATTGAATCCATTTTATATTACAAGTGCCACTTCCAACACTAAAGGTACAGTGATGGACAAGACAAAGTTGTTCCTCACTGGGTGTCTGCACATGTATAATTCATGACTTGCATGACATGTTTTATACCATGTATCACATAAAATATTTTATTTCAGGCAGTAATATATGCCATTGAGAAAAGTGAGGGAAGGCAATAAAATAATGAAGGAAGGGAACTTCTCCTAACTGGGACAAGTGGTTTGAAATGTCATAATCGTGATACTCTCTTTGAGGACAGGCTGACTAAGCAGACAGGTGACTGTGATGAGCTATGAGCCCCATGGAAAGAGATTCCACACAGAAGGAAATGTAAGTATGATGGTCGGGGTGGTTGAAAAAACATCTGAGTGGTTGAAAAAAATGTTTCTTGTACAAATAATACAGGAAATATTGAGGATGATGAGAAGGAATACGACATGGCATAGGGAATCCCTAACATGTCACAATGCAGTGCAAGAATCCAATTCTAAAATTCACAGATGTTTAATAAACATAACAGGAAATTTTCTTCCTGCAGCAATAACATTGGATGATATAAATTTATGTGCTCTGAATATGTGAGCTGTGTTTAACATTATCCAGTGGGCTCTGTTTCGGTGAATTCCTCCTTGGAGCAATTCTTCTGGCTGGGTGTCAGACCAAGCGTCCACGCTCAGTACCAGGTCCAGTTTCAGCTCCATCTCTGCTCAGCTCCTACTGAGCTCTGCCCCCGGCCGCCCACAGCCAGGCCTGGCCAATTCATTTGCGGCAGACTTCAGGCCCCCTCTTCAGACAGCAATGCCAGGGGGCACGCACAAGAGGCCAAGTCTCACTCCACCCTCCTAACAATGCCTAACCCAGTTGTGTTTGTGAAAGTGTATCCCCAGTTAAGGAGGTCGGTTTTGTCGTGTCTAATCAGCTTTGCCAGTGTCTATTTCTAGCCAACTCACTGTTTGTTTCTTGGTTTAAGCCATTCTTATCAGGCCCGAGGATTACCCAAGCATGACAGCGTTGTAGACAGCTGAGTTAGGTAGAAATATTGCAGGCAGTCAGACAGGGATCAGCCCTCAGAAGGAGTCAGCGCAGATGCATTACAGCCGTGGGTGTAGGGCATCCCTTAAAGGCCAGCCCGCAAGTCAAATGAGGGAGTGACTCTACCTACACATCTCCCTACAGATGAACAGCCTAATTGACACCGAAACCTCCTTTCAGGAAAAGTTCCTGTTTGTCCCATGTGCACTTGTATGTGACTTGGTTCCTCCCTTGATCCCCATTTGATCAATATTACCTAAATGATTATACACATAATCTTATTAGTTGCTTATATTTTTTCCCACCTTCGACCTGTCTCCCATTGTGGCACTGCTCTATCAAACTCCCGTGAGAAGAGGGGTCCTCGGCAACCCACTGGGGCTCCCTTCAGTTTCTCTTATGCAGAAAATTTCTTTCCCCAATAAATACTTTCTGCTTTTAACCTCCATTGTTCCTAGAATTCTTTCTTCCACTTTAGAGGGCACGGATTTGTCATTTTGGACTTCTGGCAGGCTAGCATGTTGGGAGCTATGATATTTTCTTGATAGTATTTGCATCATTTGGAGGTCCAATATCATTCCAAATCATTAGCATGCTTAAGAAAACTTGCAGGCACAAGTAGGAATGTGCATGGCCCCATTTTGGGGGCTGCACAGCTTGCACCCCTACTCTTCCCTGCATCCCCCCAGCACACGGGGGCTCTGCTCAGAGGGGCCCGCTCTGCCGAGCTCTTGCTCAAGATGAGCATTCAGATGACTGCGGGGGCTGTGGGTCCCAGCACTGTCCTCCGCTCGCTGTGCGAGGCATGCTGAGCCCCTCTAAGCTGCATTCCTGTCATCTGTGATGACATAGAAATTATCAGTTGAGCAGCTGAAATAACTCATGTCCATGGTACAGAGCAAAGCTTGGAGGTAACACACCCTGACCACCGCCACATTCATCAGAACACCAGGCTTCAGGTGAGCACCTCCCCAGTGTCTCCCCTCCGGACCGCTTTTCTGAGACCTGGAATTCTCCTTTTAGAGCACACTCAGTGCCCTAAGTCCAGGCAAGATTCAAGGTCAGGTTGCTCAGAGCATCAACTCTCCACAGGAGTCGGAGGCCCTCTTTCACTTTCAGGCTTCACTGTGCTTTGAAAATCGCAAAGGCAACAGACTCATTTGGGGGCTGCAACCACCTCCAACAGCAAAAGACGAGCAAATGGAATCCAGGGACTCAAGAAGAAATACTAGGTTACATCTGAGAGAGAGGCGTTTCCTCAGAGGGAGATGGGTGCCCGTGACAGCGATTGTACTTTATCTACCGCGGGCGATAGAGAAACAGTGAGAGTGGTGAGACCAGTTTATCAAACGCGTGTGTGCTCTCACCAAGTGCTAGACCTTTATGGGAACAGTGAATCTGCTTCAGAAACATCGGGATTTATAGTTTACTTTGCTAAATCAAATTCAGTTATATCTTGCATATGGTAAAATCTACCGTTTTTACTATACATTTTAATGAGTTTTTATATTTTATGCTGCCCAGTAATACAGTCATAGGCCAGCTATAAGATTCTTATAAATTTAAAAATTCTCTGTTCCAAGCAATGTGGATCTGCTTGTTGGTAAATACAGGTAGGAGCTGCCTTTGTCAGAGTCCCACCATGTAATGGTATCGCGTATTGCTTACACTTTTGTTTGGCTCTTTTTTCTCAGCACTGTGCTTTTGATGCCCAGCCTTGACACTGGCTGCATCAACAATTAATTTTCTTCCATTCTCGTTGATGAATAGCATTGAATTTACAGTGGGGAACCCACTGCGCATCCATTCACCTGCTGATGTATATTGGGGTTGTTTCCAAGCTGGTGTTGTTATAAATCAGTACCTGTCCCCGTTTAATGTGGGCTAGTGCATTTCTAGCCAAGACACAGAAGACAAGAGAGGGTGATTGGAGGGTGCACATGTGAAGGAAAAGGAGATGGTTCCAAGAAGCCCTGCACCAACAGGCGGGAAGCCCCTTTGCCAAAGTAGAGGAAGGAGTGGATGAAGCTCCTAGCTACGCTGTACCGGGGTCAGCAATGAGATTCGCAGGAATCTTTGAGCCAGACCATCCATGGAGTCCTTCAGCCCCAGGGATGAGCCAGCCTTGGATGCCTGCCACACTCAGATGCTGGCCAGGTGCGACTCCAGGCAGCGTGGTGAGCACGCCAACCCGGGAGACCACTGGCCAGTTTCACTCTTCGCGGCCAGAAACCAGAGGCAAAGTAGTGCTCCGCTGTGGTAAACACACCGCTTCTCTGTCCGTGTATCTGTCCACAGACGCCCAGGCTGCTTCCAAGACAGCTGCTGGCAGCTGTGCTGCTGTGAACACCGGTGTGCGCGGATCCCTCGATACGCTGCCTTTAACTCTTTTGGGAAGAGATGGAGAAGGGGAATAGCTAGGTTGAGTGGAATTTCTTCTTTCAGTGTTTTGCGAAATCTCCATGCTGCCATAAGAAAGGTAGATTTGAGCCCTTTGTAGGAAATAGATGCACCTTGAGATTACAATGTTAAGGGAAATAAATCAGGCACACAAGCTTAAATACCATATGGTTTTTTATATCAGAAACCCAAAGCATAAATAATCTAAAGAGCAAAAAAAAAAAGACAGATGACAGGAAACAATGAAATTAAATTTTTTGCAGATGGGATCAGGAATGAGAGATGAGGGAGGGGGAAAGAAGCAGAGGGAAGAGGAAACAGAGAGCTAAGATGCATCATGTACATGCACCAACTCCCTGTGATGGAGGTATTCTGCATGCATACAGGTACTAATAAAACCTTTTTAAAAGAAATTGAAGTATAAATTTTCTCCCTGCCACAAGGCCTACAAGTGGGACTGCTGAAGCACATAGTGCGGACGTTTATTTTTATAAACTGCTAACCTTCTTCACAAATGCTCCCCCCTTCTTTATGCACTCAGAAAGCTACGGGATTTCTAACTGTTCACATCATCACAACACGTAGCACCAGCAGTAGTTTTAATTTTACTCATCCTAATGGTAAGTAAAGGTATCTTATTTGCTTATTAACAAGTTACATATACTTAAATTGGTAATGTTATGCGTTTTGGCTGTGCATATAGTTGGGAAACAAATATCACAATGTCATTAACTAGTATTTCCATGCCACTCAGAATGTCTACATAATCACTCTTCTTATCCCCTCCTTAAGGCAAACAACAATTTCGCCTACCTTTGCTACACACTGGTCCTCATTTTCTAATTTTTTTATACAAATGGAGATATTTTGTCTGGTTTCTTTTACACTGAATAATTTTTTCCTTTTGGAATATTTGTTGGGAGTTGCTATGTGTCTTATGAATCGCTAGCTTCACCACTAGGGAATACAAAACCAGAATATATTTCTTGTTCTGAAGTCTATTCTCTCTCATATTAATATGTGCAATTTTCAAGGTTTTATTTCAGCCCTATCATGGTCCACATATAAATATTTTAAATTGAAGCAGGGCTTTTGGGGTGACTATGCAGTTAGAGTCACTGTCCTCACATTTCATAACTGGGATTTCCACATAGTGTTACTGATGTGGTTAGTAACTACGGTGGCATTTTCTGCTTTCAATTTATGCCTTCAGAGCTTGCTGCACCATCGTTCTCCTGCTTTTTTGATTCTACCTCTTTTCTACTCAGTTTACTAAACATCCTTTTCTGCTCACTCTTTCACTGGTGTCCGATGGTTTATTCATCTTTCACTTATCACAGCCACACAGTTTGCTAACAGCGATGCACATCGAAGCCTGTGTACCTCATGCACTCTCAACTTCAGTGTTATTGCCGGCATCCTCTTATTTCTGTGTAGGAAGTGGGCCACAGTACACACTGCTCACTTTCTCTTTGAATAGCAACTTACTTTTAAAAGAAATTTAAACATTACATAAGTATCACACATCTGTGAACTCCTCATTCTTTGGCATATTTTAAAGTTTCTCTATGGCATAATTTTTCTTTTGCCTGAAGAAACTTCTGAGCTACCTTGAAGTTCATGTTCACTGATGATAAATTAATACAAGGTTTGTTTGGCTGAAAAGTGTTTATTTCACCCCACCTTCATTTGGAGAATATCTGAGCTAGGTATAAAATTCTAGGATGACATCAGACGTGGTGTTTGTTTATCTCCACATAAAAATCGTGTATAACTTCTGACAATGGGTCTATAGTAATTCTTACATAGTATCTTACACTGATATGCACATTTTTCCATCTGCTGTTTCTTCATTCCTCTTTTCCCCAGATACAAAAGTCTGTGTGTTGCATGTGTATTTACTTTCTTGGATTTTATTGAGATTCTTGGATATGTGAGTTCATTTCCTCAATGAGATTTTGTTGTTTCCTCCATGTTTTCTGCTTCTCCATTCTAACTCTGTACATATCACAACACTAGATGTTTTCTCAGTATCCGGTTTGCCCTTTGTCTTTTTTTTCCTTGTTTCTTCCTTCATCCCTCTTTTCTTTGTCTCTTTTCTTTTTCTTTTTTGTACCTTTTCTTTTTTTATTTTAAAGAGAATAAAACAAAAGAGAACACAACAAAGCAAATCAGAACAACACAACACCTCACAACAAGATAATTGATATCAACAGTAGCTACCATAATCTCTCTTTTCTTTGAAATAGTTGAGCATATTTCACACACAATCATATCAAACATAACAAAATAGTTCAAAGCAATTCAAGAGAATGAAAGTATTACAGGACATTCAAAACCAAATAATAGAAAATGAACAATGGCTAATATAATATCTTATTTTCCTTAAAAAGTTTGTTTATACTATCACACATATTAAAATCCAATGAGACACAACAGGATAGAACCAGTGGAAACACAAGAACAAAAGCATGGTAGGACTTCAAAGCAAGATGGTATTAAATCAGCAATGGCTGCCATAATGTCTTGTTTTCTTCAAAGTAGCTCTTCATACCATCGCATATAATAAAATCAAACAAAACAGAGTAAAACCATTACAACCAATGAATGAAAACATTATAAGACTTCAAAGTAATATAATGGGAAACCATGATTACCATAAAATCTTATGTACTCTTACCATTTCTTATACAAGGGAGACTATACAGTGTTTATACATGTGAGTTTAATTTATTTCACTTATGAGTATGGTCTCAAGTCGTGTCCATTTATTTGTAAATATCTCAATGTGATCATTCTTTATAGCTGAGTAGTACTCCATTGTATAAAAATGCCACAACTCTTTTATCCATTCCTCAGTTGATGGGCACTTAGGTTGTTTCCAAGATCTGGCTATTACAAATTGTGCTGCTATAAACATGGGTGCACACATATCACTGTGGTATGATGTTTTCAGTTCTTCTGGGAATATGCCCAGAAGTGGAAGAGCTGGGTCAAATGGGACTTCCAACCTTTGTATCTTTTCTTGCTATGCCTTTTCCGTGGTTCTGGGAATTGACCCACAGCCTGTGTGTATTCAGCATGTGCACTGCCAGTGTCCCCCACTGCCAACCCTTATGTGGTTCATTTTAATATTCTCAAGGTCATTGATTTTCATTGATATTCTGTGGTGTCAAGTCTGTAGTTTTCTCATCGAGTGACATTTCCTTCGATGTTTTGTACTTCTCAGCTCTTTGAAATACCATTCAGCTGTTTTAACATCTCCGATTTACCTATATTTTGAGGTTCATGTTTTCTTTTATCAGCATTCTGATAACTGCACATATTTCAACTTTCTCTGTCATTAAGTCTAGGAGCAGTTCTGTTTTGACAAGTGGCTCTTTTGTAGTTCGAAAGTCCTAACTTTCCTCCTCCTTAATTTTGTCAATTAATGCTTTATTTGATGCTGGGCCTTTGTAAACATGTTTCTGAATGCTGAGCTTTCTCCTGTTTTTCACAGAGCACTGTTCTTGTTCAGACATGTGTTTGCATTGTGGTCACAGAGCTGTTCACAAGGGGCCCCTTGTGTTGTCTTTTTTGGGCTCTGGTGTGGTCTTTGCTGACAGCCTCATTTCTCTCCACTTCTGCAGTGTTGCTGGGGCTGTGTGGGATGTCTCCTACATTCAAAGAGCTGCTTCTGCTCAAGTGAATAAGGATTTGCCCCATTGGAATTTTTGTGCCACCGCTGCTGGGTACTTTCTCCTTTACAGAAGTTCTTCTGCTTAGCCTCGTGGGGTGCTACTCAGCTATGCAGATTTCTGAAGCTTTTCTCTCCCAGCAGCTTTTTTCTCTCGTGTAGGGCTCTGCAAATTAAGTCATGTCAGGATCCCTGGAGTCTGATCCTCTTTCGTCAGCTCAGTGAAATTTCTCTTCTGTGTCTGACTGTTTCCCTTACTACAGTCCAGAATGTGCCGACAGGTGGAAAGCTTGCATGAGGCCCACACTTCTGTGTGTTTTTCCTCCTTCACAAGGATCACAGCCTCAGAATACTTCCTTTCCAGCCCCTGAATTAGACGTTTGCTGTATTTTATGCAATCTTTCTGTAATCCATGTCAATAGATTAATGCCTTTTTTCCCCAAATGCACAGAGCATAGGATTTGGGGTGTAGTTTGGGGACTAAATAGAATTTCTTTTGAGCACTATAAGTTGGTGGCTTCCATGGTTATAATGCACTGACAATATTGTTAGAACCTAATATCAAATGGCAAGTTAAAGATAGGCTTTTGCATTCAAAATTTATTATACAATTCTGCTTCATTTAGAAGAATAAAAGATTATTTAACAGAGAAATTTCAAGGTCAATGTAAGGATCAATCACTTTTATGATATACTTTCTATGTCCTGCAGTTCTACAATCTACCGAAAAGAACACAGAAAACATAGTTATGTTTTATAAGAAATATTATATGTGGAATAGAGACCACCTAGAAAAGATGCCTCCTCTAATTTTTGTCTCATGATAGAGGAAAGGAACAAAATTTTGGTCCTTTTTATTTAATCCCTTTTTAGTTTGAAGGAAATGCTTCTAATTTTAAAGACCTAAAGACATATTTAAGAGAAATACTCAAGTATGACATTAAATATCGAACAAGGAGATTTGTTGAATTTAGCTGAAACATTCCATATAACAATTAATCACCACACAAAATCAGACTGTAGCATCTTTCACAGCTATCTGGAGCTTTGGTTCTCAGCTGGGTGGGGCAGCAACCCCACACACACACTCATACACTCACACTCACACACACTCACACACTCTCACACACGCACTCACACACTCACACTCACACACTGACACACACTGACACACACACACTCTCACACTCTCACACACTCTCACACACTCACACACTCTCACACACTCTCACACTCACACACTCTCACACACATTCACACACGCACACTCACACACATATCCCCCGGTCAGAGCAGTTTCCACAGTGTTTGGGAACACCCTTGTCACAAGGAAGGGCAAGCTTTCCTAGACATTTAGTGACAAATAAATGTGTGAAAATGTCTGTAAATTGCATGATTACTCTGTGTTTTGGTACTGTTTTAGACCTGCCATTTCTACTACAAATCATTCAAGTAAAGCATATAAATTAAGTTTAAAAATAAGACTTTCTCAAGCCACAACATTTGTCTCCCTCAAAGATGACACTGTCTGCTCCATGACTCAGAGTCCAGAAAGAACATATATTTCAGCGACTGGATTCTAATTTTAATTAACTTTAAAGAGAAAGGACACTTTTTTCCCAAAAATTTAACACTGCCTCGAGGGCAGAGAAGCCTTCCTCTGAGCGCGCTCTGTTCGCGATGACCATGCGCCGCTGGGTCTCGGCGGAGTCACAGTGTTGACAGCTAATCCGGAGACTTAGCAGAGACAGAGGCGACTGAAGAAAGCCTGGGCCACAGGAAATGTTCTGCGATTTGGAGGGTAAGAGTGATTGGAAGATGCAGACGCGCTGCAAAGCTCTACCTAGTCCGGAAGTTCACACACACTTCACGGCCTCGATCCTCGCCTCTCCCTTCCTTCCGCGTCCCATTGCTTTTCTGTGTCATGTGATCATACATTTCCAGTGGGCTAGAAATGCATGTGGAGAGATTTTCTCACATCTGTCAATAATCTTTATTCTCGTTAAGGATCTTTTCTTCGATGGGCACACAAAATTCTCATATTTTAAGATTTAAGAAAGAAATACAAATATATTTTAAAACAGAAAATTTCTACCATTCTAGCTTTACAAACTTTGAAAGCAGAAGTGACACTTTCTGCTATTTGCCAGCTTGTCTCCTGACTCTCACCTACTATACACTCTGTATTTTCTGAAGTGACTAATTACTTGGAAAAAAGATGTAAAGAGTAATTGGTTTTGGCTTCAGGTTTCCAGGAGGAGAATTGCTCCTTCTCTGTTTAATATTTATTTACTTAGTAATTATTAATCAGAAATTCAATGTGGTCTGGACTCACTGTCAACTGGGCTTGAGCTAATTGAATATTTGCAATTAGGGTAACTGAACCCCACCTGTGCAATGTGAGCTGCAGGCCCCAGGCAGCACTGCTCAACTAGTTGACCAAAATTAGTATCTGGGGCCCTGGACGTGCTCAGTAGGCTCTCCAGGAAGTTAGTTCACAGGTTAATGCAACGCAATGATGTGAGGTTAGTCCTGCTTTCTGTTAAAGTTAGTATGCAAACTAATTGACTGCACCATTTCAGCATAGAGAAATTAGTGTCCTAACCACCAGTAGAAGCATGTTCATGTGGTGAGTGTTAATAATTTCAAGGTACCGGAAAAAATATGCACGGCCCTCGAGGTTTGTTACATGTTTTGCTGTTTCAGCAAATGGTCGGCTGGATCCTGCATCCGCATCCAAGTGGCCCTTTCACGGTCTCCAAGTTCCCATTTGAGTTTCCTTTGACTTACAATCTAAATGTGCGAAAACCGAAATGTAATTAAGAAATAAAATACGGCCGCCCATGCGGTCACTGATGATGGACGATGCGTCCCGGCTCCATGAAGTGATTATCAAAGCCCGGCCCGGCTCCCTCACGGTCGTCAATCAGCACGTTCACCCGGGCTGGCCCGCCTGCCCACAGTAATAGATGGCACAGAGCGCAGGCCAAGTCTCATACGGAAGATTAATTGTATTGAAATCTACTACTAGACCAAAAATAGACGGGCTGTCTGAATAGAATTCCACAGTGTGACAGGACCGGTGGCGACTGTCCTCGGTGATTAGCTGGGCTACGGCCGCACAGAGAGGCCACTGTTTGGGAAATGAGTGTGCTGGGACCGGAAGGGACGTGAAGAGCCGTGCACAGACCCCCCTCCACCCACCCAGGGTCTCCCACAGCCCCCCGGCTTCCTCCTTAGAGCTGACTGCAAGCGGGCCCTGGAGTCCTGAAAGAACAGATACGCAGAAGAGAGAAATCCATGTGCAGAGAGGACAAATACAACTGTTGAAGGTCTCCTGTCTGATCACTGAATCTACATCTCTCGCTTAAATTGCAGCAGAGTTTTACGAGGCTAAGACACAGTACGGGCCGGGTGAGGAGGAAACCAGGGGTGGGGCTGCTCTGACCCAGCCAGAGAGGCCAGAGACGAGCAGCTCCCTCGGGAGCAGAAGAGGGAGAGCAAGGGGTCCCAAGAAGAGAGACGACCTTTCCTCTCAGCGAGACACCGACCGAAAAGAAAACACACAGCCTAGCACCTCTCCCCACACGCAGTTTACACATTGCAGGTGGGAGAGTCTTGCCAGGCGCTTAGGTGTCATCTCAGAACTAGGCGAAACCATAGATTCAGACAGAGGGAGAAATCCGTGCATTGATCGTGTACCAGTTTCTGCAGCCCAGTGACACAATGCACACCCCTGCACACCACTCTTATTCCAGCCACCGTCTGCCTCTCCAGCCCCGTCACCACCACAGCCACCACCTGCTCTGAGTGGCCATGGACTGGTGTAGCATGTGTGACACTGCTGGGGCTTGTCCCCAACATGGACCCCCTTGGGGCCAGGGCATTCCTATCTGGGAACCTCAAGAGGAAATGCCTCTCTGCATCACTGGCTGTGAAGCTTCCATGTACCCTGAGGACAAAGCTCCCCCACTCTGACATTCCAACATTTGTGTTACGCTGAGCTCAATATTCAGGTTTTCCTTACTTACTCATGAGCTCAAAATGTGCCTCAAGTCAGTGGCTGCTGAGTCTCCTGGGGGTTGGGGACCCGATGCACTGTCTCCTTACCCTGCACACACCTCCGCCCCGGGCACTTGGGTTCCTCACCTGCATTTGCATACATTCCTGGATGGGTCAGTTTAAAGTCCTCTGTTTTGGTCCAGAAAGGAAGATGCACGTGAGCTGATGGGTGAATCGGAAGTTTAATGAGCCGGCACCTGTGTGCTTCCTGTGCCTCTGACAGGAGCTCAGCGTCCCTGGCCAGCTGCCCCAGGCTGTGGTTTAGAGCTGCTGTGACCGCGTTCCTCTGCTGCAGCCGGCAGAAGAGCTGATGGTCCTCAGGCCACCGCAGCGCTGCAGTGGCTGCGTGGTGTAGGCGGGAAGAGCCCTGTGGAGCGAGGTGTGTGCAGTGTAAAACGGAGAGGCAGTGGTGCGGTGCAGTTTTCAAAAATAAAGTAAAATATTTTAAGTTTTCCACCGTGTTACTCTGTGTTCATATCTCAATACGTGACAGTAACAGTACTAATCGATAAAAGAAATTCAAAATATGCACACTAAAACCTTTAAGCCAATGCTGAAATACACAAAATAAGACATACAGTTTTTGTTTCAAATAAGCTAATTATTACCTTTTATTAACTCAGATGGTTATTTAGGTATGAACATAATTTATAGTATGATTTTGAAATTTTTATTCAGAAAATACTTCACTGCAATTCAGTAAAGTTTCTAACTTTGAAGTGGACATTTCAGAGTTTTTGGCAAACACATGTACCCAAATGACCACACTGCATACAAAGATATGGAGCATACCCACCACTTCTAAACAGTCTGTACTGTCTAAGACCAGAACGACACCATTTCATTTCTATGAACATGCAAATTATTTTTACCTATGTTTGAATTTTCTCCATGCCACAAAGTAGTGCAGGATGCAAGTAGGTGTTTTCCTGATTAGTGAGACCTTCCTCATCCGAGTGAGAATTCCTTACTGTGGCTGCATGGTGTCAACACGGGACCTCCAGGTTATTCATTTGCCTGCTGGTGGGGAGTTTAGGCTGCTGTGTGTTTTAGGAAATAATGAGAAAAGTGCATATGAACATTGGTGAACAATCCTTTGATGGTCTTGCGCATTCTTTTTTCTTGGGTAGATTATATTGAGATGTAGAAGAGTCATGTTATAGAAAAATGTGAATTTTCTGAAGAACCTACGTGAACTCATGTGAAGGGGGTGACCCTGTAGGGGTTTTCAGTCTCACCAACACGCAGGTGTGCCAGGCTTTCTCAATTAACTCATGCATTATCACATGTTCTTATGCCTTTAATTTTCATTTCCTTGATGCAAGATGGTGCTGAGTACTTTTGATACGTTAATTCCAAAGTTTTGCCAGTTACTGAAATTGTGTCATTTGGGTTGCAGTATCTTTATGTTTGTTTACAAATAGCTGTCGAGAAGCATTTGATTTTCCTTTGTATTCTCTTAGTGCTGTCTTTTGCTTTTATGAAATCCAGTCTTTTAATTTTTCTTTCTTATTTGGCACCTCCTTGCATCATAAAAATATCTCGCAACTCCAAAGCCATGAAGACAGATTTCTGTGGTTTTTTATAGGTCTCATATATTAACTCCACGTCTCACCTCAAATTAGTTTGATCAGGGTCAAGGTCCACATGTCTTCTTACTGATTGCCAGGTGCATTGTTCATTTTCTCATTGCTGGACAAAGCGCCCGCCGTATGCAACATAAAGCAGGAAACGCGCTGTCTATCTAAGAGTTTCAGAGGATCCTGCCCTGGTTCAAAGGCAGGAGCATCAGGGCCTGAGGGCATGGTGGAGTATAAAGCTGCTTACTTCCGGACAGCTTACCAACAGTGAGCAGGGGACAGCACCAAAGGTGCAGGGAGGCAGAGGCCGGGTCTAACCCCAAACTCACCTGCTGCCTTACCTAGACACACCCCACAGCCTGCTCCCCTAATCTCCCAGCCAGCAAGCTGGCCCTCGAGCTTAGAAGCCCTACCTGGCATTCCGTGCTCTCTGTGGAAGTTCATTTCTCTGCCCGCTGAACCACATGTGTGTGTCTGTTGGACTCTAGTCACCGTCCCACAGCTGGGCTATATTAGTGCTGTTCTATTCCCCTGGGCCCTGTGTCTACCCCGGTCCCAAGATAGTGCCATCGGAGTTAGGGAAGCTTTAAGAACAGAACTCAGCACCACGGCTCACACACGTCTGAGAATGTCTGATTATTTTGTCTTTGCTTTTTCTTACAAAAGTACATAATAATCTTTGTAATTTCCAAGAATAGACTATTGGAATTTTGTCATGATTTCCACAGACTTTACATATTAACTGATAATTACTGTTTGTATAATGTTGGATCTTGGGATCTACAAATTTGGTAAAATATTCCATTGATGTGGTACTTTAAAAATTCTTAGCAATGATGTATTTTTCAATGTATAGATTTTCAACAAGTTTGTCAAATTTACTCTTAGGCATTTATTACTCATTTTGCATTTCAAACTGTATTTCTTCGTTTCTTTATTTTTTGAGGAAGGGTCCACTATGCACTCAGGCAGAACGTGGACTCACTGTGTAGCCCAGGCTGGCCTCAAACTGCTTGCAATCTCCCCCTCAGCCTCCTGAGTGCTGAGGGCAAACTGTTTCTAAATGTTGTTTTGAAGTATCTGTCCCTAGAATCTAGAAATATAAATGATTTTTATATGTTGGTATTGTCCCCTTAATTCGTTAAATTTTTAAATTTGCTCCCATAGCTAACACACTCCTGTGGATTTTATAAGTCCATATCACGTCATCCGGCCGGCCTTCTTTTCTCGTGTTTATGGCCTTTAGGTTTTCCTTCTTGATTATACCAGCTGTAAATAGTAGCTCTACATGAAATGAAAGTATTAATGTAGACAGACGACAAGGTCCAGAATTTGAGAGGTTTCAATATTTCAAAAGAAACTTGCATGTTATCTGTAGGAATTTAAGTGACAAACCAGCAGCTTAAAGAAAGCTCTTCCCTTCCTCAGGCTCTGCCAGGAGCCCAGGTCGGGGTCCTCAGGCTCGTGCTCACAGCACCCAGCTGAGCGGGGCCTCCTGCCCCTACCGTGGTCCACATCCACTCGGATGACTCCTGGGCTCCAGTGGGTGCTGCAGCTGGGGACACCATGGAGCCATGCGGCTTCGGAATGTGTCACCTTTCTGGAGTCAGTGTATGGCCAGGCGCACGCAGAAACTCCTCACTGCTGCGAGCCTTGTGGATGTCAGCGTCCTGAGTTTCTACGGGACCCTCTTACGTAGCCATGATTGATTGAATCACGTGGTTGACCTCCAGGTTCAAGATTTTCCCCTCCCTGGATGGAGGCCAGAACCACGTCCTGTGGACCAAATCCACAGGGCTGGTCTTCCTGATGCTGATTTTCTCAAATTGAGATTCTCTATTAAGATTCTAATTGAGCAGGAATTGATGGAGCTATAATATTTGTGTCTACAAAGATCTAAAAAGGAACTAATTTTATTTTTAACTTTTTTCCATTACCTAGCTTTTAAATACTTTTTCTCCTCCTGAATTCTTTTTTCTAAAATGTCTGCCAAAATAGCATAACAAGTATCAAGAAATTATTAAGATATTTATGATATTTATGATGAACAATCTTAACAGTATTGCTCATCATAAATATCTGCAACTGTTAGTCAGATATTATGTTTAACACATACAAACTTATCAACACAATAAAAAGAGAAGTCAAGAATTGTGCATCTTTTATGATTTGAACCAGTCTTAGGAGTAGAAGGCAAGGCATGTTTTACTCTCTAAAACACCAAAGTGAATTTGCAAACCCAAGTTTATTTGCCTGGGGTACAAGGCTTTGAAGACACTTACCTGCCCTAGACTTTTCACGTTTCAGGTGAGACAACAGAGCCCAATGGTGTGAGAAGGGTTTCTTGAGTTTGCAGAGATATATAACTACAAATACTTAAAGTGTTTAACCAATGTAATTAAGCAAGAAAGGAGAGCCCCTAGCATTTTTGACTCAGACTTTTCAGTGAGATGTTTCAGAGGTCAGGAACCCACACTGCTTCTCCCTGGACCAGATGCTCCAGCCACCCCGAGAGCGGGCCACCACCAGCTAGGACCACACCATGCAGATGCCAGTGGAGCAGCAGTGCAGGGGAAAAGCAGAAATCACTGTCAAGGGCCCAGGCAGGGGCCGACTGACACCCTGGAGAGTGGATGTCATGGAAGCAAGATGAGAAAGTATTTTAAAAACAAAAGTGATCAAGAAGGAGACAGGCAGGGGAGAAATATAATCGAAGTTCAAGAAATGCAATGGCTCACTCTAAGTGCCACTGTGAGGATGGCAGAACTTGGCACAGCCTGGGCATAAGTCTGAGTTAAACAGACTTGAAGGGCAGGAGAAAGAATAGTAGCAAGGCGGAGTGGGTGTGAGAAGCCACTGACGCGCACAGAGAGCTAAGGCGGAAGTCAGGGCCATTGCACATAGGTCTCTGAGCTAAACACAGTTCCCACTGTTTAAATGCTGATAGAAGGAGTCACCTAGGTAAGAAAGTGACGGTCAGAGATTTAGCTCAGTGGCTTAAGCGCCTGCCTGGCAAGCGTGAGGTTGTGAGTTCGATCCCCGGAACCAAAAAAAAAAAAAAAAAGAGTGACCCAATCAGAGTGCTGTGAAGCACACAGAATGTGACAGAACCCTGGGAAAGGGTCCCCCAGAGCCCTGCCCTGCATGTGGGAGCGACTTTCTAAGCGAGCGTGTGCCCACCGCTCTTTCCGGAAGCCACCCTGCCTCTGCCTTCGCGCAGGCACTGTTTGCCTTTCTCCACAGTCGGACTGGGGCTTATCTAGGCTCCGCTGGCCTGTGCAGAGAACGGAGTGGACTGTGCAGTGCGCTTCTCTCTGCCCTGGGAAGGAAAGGTGTGGGGCTCAGAGGAGGTGATTTACAGCAAAGTGGGCGAGCTGCTGAGGTTTCTGTGCCGTCTGACCAAGGGATGCCTGCCCAGGCTGTGGTGGGCTCACAGGGCACCAGGCCACACAGCAGCTGCCCCAGGCCCAGTCCTCTCACTGCTCTCCAGTTCTGCAGTGCTGGACAGGCTGCCCCTTCTCTGGGTTTCAGATTCTTCTCTTGAGAATTGAAATAAGGTGTCTGACTGACAGGATTATCGTAAAAATTAAGAGTCAGTGTATAGTAAAGCACTGGACGTAGTTCTTTTTTCATGTTTCTTGAGACAGGGTTTTGCTATGTCGTGCAGCTTAGCTTTGAATTCAGTATAAGGCAAGCTGGCCCTGAAATTGCAGCAATCCTTCCTGCCTCAGCCTCCCATGTGCTGATATGGCAAGGATGTGCCATCACACCCAGCTTGGACATAGTTCTGAGTATCCGTTTCACCAAAATGACGGATAATGATGATGGGTGTGCAGAGAGTGATTATGTTTTCTATCAAATAAAAATATCGTCCAAAAAGGCTGTGATACTCATGTCCATTATAAATGTACTGCAAAAACACCTTCGAAGTTGTGTGCATCAGGCAAAAGTTCTCAACCTTAGGCAAATTACAAGAAACACAGTGCCCACCGGCAGAAGCTACGGAGTCCTCCTCAGGACAGCCCGCGTGCTTCCTCCACCCGTACTGTCGTCCTGCTTTTTCCTCTTTTACTTGGAGTATGGTTGTTCTGCAGTCAGCATCTCCCCATTCTTCACTTTTACTTTTCCAAATAAACTTTGCCACTGGTAAAATAATTAAGTAAATTTTAAAAAATAATAATAGGCAGAAAAAACAAAGATGAAGCAGCATATTATCGTGGGACTTACTGACCCATGATAGCTCCTACACAAACAGCAACAACACGCAGAACCTTGGTGTCTACTCTCAGCGGGAACACGTGCACTCAGTCTGACGAGAGCAGATGATAAACAGGTTGTGACCTAAGGCAGGGAACGCTTGACACCCTCCGAACTCTAGAGCAACCTGGGACCCGTAACGTTTCATGAAGACGTATCAAGCATGCCTTGTAAATTAGGAAACAGTCAGAAAAGCTAAGAGGGAGGCGGTGGGGGGAGAGGAGAGAGAAGTGTATTAGTGGTTGTCACTGTGGAACCAGGGTGTTGTCCAGCTCTCCCACAGCTGAGCTGCAGAACCTGGACAAACAGACTGCACAGCCTCCAGGAGGACAGTGTTCACTCACTGCGGAGGTTTCGGCAGAGGAGAGCTGCCCAGGTCATGGCCACAGTAGGGCAGTTTGCAGGGGGAGCTGGCTGACTCAGGTTTGTTTCTTCTGTGACGCTGAGGTATCAAGACTAAGGGTCACATCTGGCAGGAACAGAGTGGGAGGAGAAGCCGGTGGCCTGGAGGTGCAGGGGAGTCCAGTGGTCCGGAACTTGGGGCCAGGTGTTCAGGAGGATCCCCACACTGAAGTAAGCAGCTGCACTCTTCTCTGGGGGGACCCCGCCCTCTGCCCTCCACCCTCCACCATCCATAGCTCTGCACGTGCAGCTAAAGGCCCAGCAAACCGGGACCTGCTTTACTGAACAGAGCTGGGAATGTTAATTACCTCTAAGAAAGCTTCCACACCAACACCCACACCATCAATTTACTGAACGACTGGGGACTACCCCAGCCACACTGACACATAAATTTAACCATCACAGAATCCTACATCATAATTAACGTGAAAATTACTAAAGAAGAAAGAAAACAGCCTTCACCCATTACTCCAGAGAAATTCTGAATTATTCCACAGGTTACTAGACCAACAAGGTAATTTGGAAAGGTCACTGAATTACTTAAAAACCCTACTGCACTTTCTTTCCCTAGAAGTGTAAACTACTAATTTATCAGGAGATGTAAGCTCAGCCCTCTTGGTCCTCAGTCAACAAGGTTGGCTCAAAATTACAGACATGACAGGATCTCAAAGGATGCACTTAGCAGCTGGATACAGCGTCTGGGTTGGTGTACTGTGTGAATTGCAGTCCTTTGTGAGGGTCACAAGCTTATCATGTCGCCTTTAAACCTTTACTGATGGTGACAAAGTCTTCAAGGAATAAGCTAGTTCAGTGTCACTGTGGTGTCTGAAAAAGTGTCCAGTGAAATTCGTTCCTAGCAGAGGGGCTGCAGGGCTCCAGGAAAAATGTGTTCTTTACTGCTATTGAATTTCCTGACACAAACACAAAGCCCAGTGTCACACACACACACACACACACACACACACACACACACACATAAATACAGATGAATACTCCCAGCCAAGGACCTTCGCCAACTCTGCGTTTTGTCAAAGTTACTCTGGTTTACTTGGAATCGCTGTCCTCACAAATTTGAGCAAAGTTTCCATCATTTAGGAAACGTTTGCTTTGTGAAATATTTGTTCATGTCCATTCCCCATTCTCCATAATACTTTGTCCTTAACTGATAGATCTAACAGACCTTCAGGGAGGTGAGACTTGTATGCACATCTTTAAGGACCAAGCACTGCACGTCTTTTTCCAGTTTGTTCTGCTTCCTGACTTTGGGTGCCATGTTCCCATCAGGTCTGTCCTCTCTTCACATGATGTGGCATCACAGATTTTAGAACATCATCTGGGCTTTGATTAACACTGAAAAAGGCCTCTGACACTTGATCATTATGGGAGATGAGGCCACAGAAACTTACATTCAGTTTTCACTTTTAAGCCCTGCTCTTTTCAGTAAGCCCAGTATAACGTTTGATCTGGTCTGAAACAATGAGACACTGAAACAACGCAAACAACTCACAAGAACAACAACAGACACAAAGCAAAATCTGCTGGGAACTGGGCACTGCTGATACAAAAGGTGAGCGATTTCTATAAAGGGAGGAGGTCCCAGAAAATGTCCCTCTCAGTCAGGGCAGTGGATGGAGAAGTGGAAGAAGGCACCAGGTTACTCCAAGGCGGTGGAGTGTGGACACAGGCAGGGATGGCAGGAATGTTTGTTCCTGCTTGTTTGGGCAGGCAGTGGACATTGGGTCAAATGTACTAACTTTAAAGCAGTAAATGTAGCCAAGAAGGACTGCCAGATAGGGAAGAGCTCCAGTTAGCCACTAGGTTTAGGAGAAAACTCAGCACAAATGCCTAGGTATTGCACACCCTCTGGAAACACAATTCCCTGCCTCCAACTACCTGCCAGAGTTAAACCCCATTAACAGAGCAGACATTCCAATCCATACGAAATTGCAGTATACTCGGAAAGACCCCTATGAAATGAAAAGCACAGGTCCATAAAAACCTTATACAATATTCATAGCAGCTGCATTCAAAATAGGAGCAGAACCAGAAAGAACATGGAAATCTACTGGTAGCAGAGTACATGAACTAGCTGATGTAGTCATGCAATGAAAATACCTCAGCATTAACAGGGTGATGCAGCAAACATTTCTAGTCCCAGAGGCCACACTGGAGGTGATATCAGAGGCTGGGACTGGAGAAGCTCTTGAGCACATGCATTCCAAAGCAGCTTGGATCACATAGTGAAGCTCTCATCCTATAAAATTCAAAAACTACTGACATGCACACTCTCACAGATGAATCTCAAAAGAAGAAGGAAGAAGAAGAAGGAAGAAGAAGAAGAAGAAGAAGAAGAAGAAGAAGAAGAAGAAGAAGAAGAAGAAGAAGAAGAATCCACAAAGCCATTTCCTATGCCATTTCACTTGTAAGATATTTAGAACAGAAAAATTGATCTGTGGCAGAAAAATATTCTGAAGAGCCATGAGAAGCCCTATGATGGGGCTGGGTATTCTATGTCCCTAGGAGATCTGGATTGCAGTGGGAGAGGTTTCTGAAAACTCACTCAGTGCTTGCTTAGGATATTTTCAATTTTTTAGATGCATATTTTTTTATAGAAAAACTGAAAGTCTACTTAAAGGCATGCATGCAAAGAGTTCAGCATAGAGTGTGCTGATGTTTATAATACCCTTAGAGATTATTCTAAAGAAGATGATTAATGGATAGCCAGAAGATATAAAAAGCTATAAAGATAGAAGCATCATCAAGCGACTCTAAAGAACTGTTTCTGGTAGCTTCTACAGCAGGGAGAGTTCTTCCAAGTTTTTAGGAAAGAAATAATACCAAATTTAAGATCCTGTTTCCAGAAATCGTAAAGGAAGCCTTAATTTCTGATGACAGCCTGCCCTTGACATCGGAGCTTCAGAAGGAGGTTTTTAAAATGCACCAGTGAATCTTTTCCATGAATAGACATAAATTTCTAGGTAGAATATTAGCAAACCTAAGGCATCAATATATAGAAGAGTATAGCTGAAACACAAACAGTCACTTTCAAAAGAGAGCAAGGTTTAATTACACAAGGAATAAAATGTATAAATGAAACAGATTCCACAGTACTTTCAAAAATCAATGTGTAGCTTTGGTGAAACTGTGGAAAATAGGAATGTATCACACACACATCAGGTTCTTAGTTGTTATAAATTTTTAGTGACTGATTAAGATATACTTAGCAAAAAATTCTTACATGTATATCGACCTTACACATAAAATTCAACTTTTACTGCCTTTCTTCCATAATCATTAACAGAATATCAAGCACTATGAAATCATTTTATGACTTTTAATTTTAACTCAGGATAAAAGGAATGATTTTATCCTGTCTCCCTGTGATTTTTAGGATTAAGCTCCTTTTCTTATTCTACCAGAGAGAAAAACAGAGAGAGGAGAGAGTCTGCATTTGAAGGTATCATTTATATAATGAAAGTTCAAAATTGTAAACATGATGTGTAAGAGAAAAATTCTACTAATTTTTAATAGTTATAATTACTTATTATGGAAACAACAATTAAAGATCAAAATCTCCTCCAGTTCCAGAAAAACTCTTCAGAAAAATGAAGAGAAAAATGTTTTATTAATAAGGATTAAATCAGAAAGTGATGAGCATCCAAGGTAGTCCAGTAAGATGCCAGTAAGAAGACAGAAAGACACTGCACTGTTTTGTAGACAGCCAAACAGACAACACAGATTATTTTCCAAGTGTGTTTCCCACATAAACAATAATTAGTCTTCAAGCCTGAGGACTTGCCAGCACCATTACCAGTTCACTCTAGATCTCCCGGGTGTTGGGGACAGTTAGGTGTTCTTAGTAGCTACCTGGCTTTATTTAAATGAAAAGTAAACACCATACATCTTCAGAAGGGAAAATTGTTCTGTAAGTTGGGAACAGAAGCCCACAGACTCTCAGGGAAGGTCTTGTCCTCTTTCACATCAGGATTGAACTGGTCTTCATGAAGATTTACATCTCAGTGGGGCAGAGAATAAACATTCTACTTGTAAGTTTTCTAAAAGAGAGGCCTCTAACCCAATGCTAGGGGAATCTTATATTTTGTACCAGGGAAAAATTTTTTTTTGCAAATTTGTGTTTACCCTTACACTACTAGCTGCTTATCAGATTTAAGAAGGGCCTAAAATACTTAGGCTTATATTGACACTCATTCCAATTAAATTTTTCTTTGCAAGGTATCCCCTCACATGAATATTAATTTGGTAACATTATAATCTTCTAAAATTGAACAAAACAGAAAGCAAACCACAGACTCAATAGATATTTTAGTATCTGTGTACCAGTGAGGATGTACCAGTTTTTGAAGAACAATTCTAATTAGAAATTTCTCTTTTTTATTCCCTATTTTGACTACCTTCATTTCTCAGAAAGCAATGACTAACTTTAGAAACACTGAATCCCAAGGTTGAAAGGATTTTATGTAAAGCAGAGAAATCTTTCATTGTTTCAGAAGTGGCAAAAAAGTCAAGAATCAAGTAATTTGAAAATTAGTGATACCGGGCAGGAAACCTTGCTAAAGGTGAACTTTCTGGCACCAATGATGATGAGGTAAGTGTTTCCCCAAAAACTCGTGTCCTCCTCGGCTGTACCATGTACTCTGTAGCTTGGAGGACTCAGCCACTCCCATGGCCTGGGCAGACTGGAACTCTGAAAAATCTCGAATTCCACTTCAATGTTTCCAGTGGGCAAATTCCTCGGGTTTCTCTGAGGCCAAAGAATAGGAATGAATTTTTTAGAATATTCTCATACATATGACTTATGCTAATATTTACTATAAACTTCTTTCCAGTCATAAACTTCTCCAGATATTTCACTTTAGGTTCACAACAATCAGGCAAAGTACATATTTTCATCCCACATGTTTAGGTGAGCAAAGTAAAACTCATCGAGAAAAAGGAACAGGGTCCCTTTGTGCAACATCTATTGCAAATATGTGGAGAAAATGCACATGCACGTGTGTGCGTGTGTGCGTGTGTATGCATGTGTGTGTGTGTGTGTGCGCGCACGTGCTTACCTTGCAGCACGATTTGTAATAGCAGAAACCAGTGCCTGGCTCTACAAAGAATGGCATTTCAGAAGGTGCTGCACAGCTGAAGGAAAACTGAAATGCAATCATAGGCTGCAGCAGAGCAGTCTCCAAAAATATGCCTTCAATGCAGACAGACCCTGTGGGCAAAAGTCAAGAGAGGAAAGGCTGCGAGGTGACACTTAAGTCAAAGCAAAGTGATGCTTCAGTCAAAGATATGAGTGTTACTCCTCAATTGGCCAGCGTAGTATACTGATCAGGGATAATGTACTACACAATTATTTTAGGAAAGGGGATTTTGAATGTTTTCACTGCAGAGAAATCACGAATGTTTGAGGCATTAGGCATTTTTACCCTGACTTGAACATCATATGCCATGTAAATGCACTAGAGCGTCACAGGGCGCTGCATGAATCCATGCGATTTTTATATTAATTAAAAGATAGACTGACTAAAATGCAGTCAGAGCCAGGAGAGGGCTATAGCAATACCACTGTCATAAACAGAGACGTGTGCATGTGTGACTGTTGGTCCTCACATATCACTTTGACCAGAGCAGCACAGCAGAGCAGCGCACAGTTTGGGGTGTATCTGGGAAGGTGATTGGCATGCGGGCCAGCACTCGACAGGGGAAGGCCCGCTCCAGGTCCAGCCGGCATCACCCAACAGGCTTATGGCCCAAAAGGGGCAGAAAGCGAAGAAAGAGGAAGTCCCCTGCATTTGCAAAGCTCCACTCTGCTGGAGTAGACTGTCATTTGCTGTTGCTGTCACCCGTAGACACCAGACTCCAGCTTGCTCAGCCTCTCAGCGGGGACTCACTCCAGCGCCTCCCCGAGGAGCCTCTGGACCCTCAGCCTCGGACTAGTGCTGCGTCCTCCAGCCCTCTTGCCCGTGGCTTGCAGCTTCTTGGGCTGAGCACCTGCCGAGTCATCTTGGTTTCCTCTGGAAACCGCTAATGAACGTATAACTTGCTTCCTAAGTAACCGTATAATGCAGATTTACATACGAATGCATAACATCTCTCCACACATCCGCACATACTCATGAAGATATATGACTTTGTTTCTAGATAGTTAAGATGTCTGTCAAAGAATACAGCAGAAGAAGATTGATGGTATTTGATTTTGGCATGGAATGTGGTAGTTGGCATTTGAGGTCAGGAGGAAGATGTTACACTCTTAGAGGATGGGAAGCAGGTGAAAGCATTATGAATTCAAGATGTGAGTGGAGAAAATAAGATGTAAAATAAAAGTCGAATTACATCCACCTTGCCATTGCAGGTCTCTGATTTTTACATGTCATCTAGGACATTCAATATCCCAGAAGGAAAGACAAAACACATAATGAAAAATAACACCATCCAAATCAATGCACGCTCACTTCTCCAAGACTACCTATCAATCTAAACTACTGCTGACTAATTATTGTCATGGATTTGGCCCCAGAATGTGTGAAACAACCTGAAATGACTGTTCAGAAGCAATCAGTCTATTTTTAACCAGTAAATGCAGAATTAACATGAATTCATCTGGTGCCACTGGCTGAAGAGCATGATTCCCTTCCCAACGAGCGAAGCAAATGGCAAACCTCTCTACCCCCTCTCTCCCTCTCTTTCCTTCTCCCTCTCTCTCCCTCTCTACCCCTCTCCCTCTTTCTCTTTCCATCTACCCCTTTCCCTCTCTCTGTCTTTCCTCTCTCTCTCTCTCCCTCCCTCTCCCTCTCTCCATCTTTCTCTCTCTTTATCTCTCCCTCTCTCCATCTTTCTCTCTCTTTATCTCTCCCTCTTTTTCTCCCTCTCTCTTTCTCACTCTCTTTCTCTCTCTGCCCACAACCTATCTGCTCCAATGCTGTTGTCTTATGGCAATACAGAACTCGAGTTATGAAGACATTGTGCTTAAAATACTCCCCACCAAAAATAAATGTTTTTTCTTTCATTCCTAAAAGACTTAGTGAAATCATAGGGATTTTGTTTCCCTTCAAGGAATCACAAAATATATTTTGCTTTGTCTGAGAGATAATGTAGATAATAGA
The DNA here is from genome assembly GCA_004027295.1 of Dolichotis patagonum. Lineage (NCBI taxonomy): Eukaryota > Metazoa > Chordata > Mammalia > Rodentia > Caviidae > Dolichotis > Dolichotis patagonum. Next base: position 35,422 of record PVJX010002734.1, read on the forward strand.
TAAAGAGGCCACTAAAAGTAGTTTTTTTTTTTAATCAGAGAAACACCTGGCCTGTAACATTGATGCAAGGTCACTCGGGACACCGCAAATTCAGTAGCAAGGCCTGCCCATGATTCTGCACCTGCCAGGTGACTTGATCTTCCTAGAGCTCATAATCCGGCGATACCGCCATAGGATTCTACAGGTGTTAACAATTAATTCTAGATACCCAGTGGTATTACTTAAAGACAGAAAAAATAGAGTTGTTATCTATGTCAGACTAAGCTAATGAGTAGTTATAGCTCCCCACATTTAAAATGAAAAACTTGCTATCATTCTGGGAGGACACTTTTAAACACCCCACCGCCACTTCAGGTGTGCATACTTGATTCTAAAAGAAAACATCTTCACTTGTGTATTTCACATGGAGGCAGAATTTGTAAAACGAAACAGAATGGGCGACGTAAGGGGAAGTCTTAGAAGTTACAGCAGTGGAGAGGTACTTGTACAGCTTTACCTTAAATTCTTGCTGAAATATTGAAGGTTACACTGTGAAATGACTACATTAATTTTAGCACAATTCCATTTTAAGTCAGTGGTCACTGTGGCTTCCAGTCAAGTGAGCCGGGTGGCCAGAGCAGAGTTCGCAAAGGGGCACCACAGCCCAAGGGAAGGAAGACCACGGAGTCCCCAGCCTGGGCCTCGGTGCTGCTGCCCTGGCAGATGGAAAGCCCGAGACAACAGGAAGGAAGCACCATGGCAACTGCGGTTCTGTTGCATCTCAATCCAGCCTCCATTTGAAGTTTCCACTCGCCAGGCAGCACAGCGGGAGGAAAGAAAGTAGTATCTATGGTGCAGTCCAGTGAAGACTCGGCCTCCATCTGTTCCTCCCATATTCACTGTCGTGCCTCTCCTGGGACTCGGTGGGGCCATGTGATCCGTCCACATCCATCATCCACGTTTACACTGGAGCTTCCTCAGGTGTGTGAGGAAAAGGACAGCGCATTGGAGGCCTGAGCAATGGTGCAGAAGCTGAGCTGAACAGAAGGGAAGATTCTAAGCATCACCACCACCAAAGTAAATTAGGAGTGAGGTGGTGCTGGTTTTAAGCACAACAGAAGCCACATCGGTGTGTGCACTTCTGAATGGTAAATTCAAGCCTTGTCACTTGTGTCACAGCTTGCACCTGGCCTTGAGCTGGTTTCCTGCAAGCTCTGAATATTAAATCCTTGTTTGTGGTCTGTGGCCCTTGGATGATGGGGCTGGGGTGAGGAGGAAAGGTCACTGTTTGGATGAGGTACTGTGCAAACTGATGAAGACTTTGCCGCAGTCAGCACTTAGCATCCAGAGAGAGATGACAAATTTAAATTGTTTGGATCCAAACTTGCAAAAAGAAAACAAAAACTTGATAAAAGAAATTTAAAAATTTAAAGTAGCTTACCTCTGCCTCAGGTCTTTAAAACTCTAGGAGTAAGTCTAAGCCATAGAGGGATGTTTCCTTTCATTACATAAAAATGAGAAAGGAAAATATAACACTTCCTGGCTCTTTTCCATGCATTTGCGTACTATCACAAAGATAAGATCTTGTGGAAAAAGAAGATAGACTTAATATTGTACATTTCCAGCAAGCAATCCCAAATGCACTGCTATTTCTAAACTCTTACAAACACCATGTCTTCTCAATATCCAATAGCTTTCAACCTGCTAATTGTATCAAGATAAGATGTAAATTACTTCAAAAACTCTCAAATGTTGAGAACTGATTCCCACATTAAGATGTAGCCTGCCTGCTATAGCGTCCTGGCATTGGTATCTTGAAATTTCTATGTGGTCAGCATTTAAAGCCACTTGTAATAATCTTTCCCAAGCTCAGTGAAAGTAGGTTTTTTATTTTGTTCCTCTGCTGTGTATCAGACAGACTCCTAGAGAACTTGATGTGATAATACAGAGGCATAAATAATGAAATAGAAGTGCGTCTTCGGCCCTGTGCGGTGGGCAGCACTGCTCTGGTCTGGGTTATTTTCTCCCTGGTCAGGCCCCGTTGCTTCCATCTGCTCTCCTGCCCTCGCTGCCCGTGGAGTGGGGGTCGTGCACATACTGGGATCATCATTGTGCTGATCTCCACTCTGAACCCCTCACAGAGGGCGTCGCAATGTTGGCTGAGGTGAAAGTGAACCGGCCCGGCCCATGCTCAGCAACTCTCCCCCAGACCAGTGGGGTGGGATGGTTTCCCTTTCAGAGTCCCGGCCTGTCCCTCATGTAGCCCTGGACAGACCCCTCCAGGGGAGCAGCAGATGGTGACACAGTGCTCTTCTCAGGGACAGGCAACGGCAATGACCGTGGAAGACCACAGCAGGACAATCTATGCACAGCATGCGACACTAAAAGCAATGTTGGTTCCAACCCTGTGTTCAGGGCCCCGTACTTGTGCCAAAGGCCCTTACCCCTCACTGCAAACTGGCACTTCCTGTATCCTGGCGAAGAGTTTCCAAATTGGGAAGGTCAGTCAGTCTGTGTTTGGAACCAACCACAGCTGACAAGTGTATAAGCACAGGACACTTGTTATCCACTTCCTGAAATGTGGAGTCCGAGCGCTGAGCTCCGAGAAACACTAATGCAGAGGGCTGGAGGCAGACAGCTGAGTGTCTCACAGAAAGGACCTGCGGTAGGGCCCCGTCACACCTGGTCTTCAGCGTCTTGAGCTCCGTCCGTGTGCTCTCTCTGGGAAAAGCCTGTTCAGCACAGGGTTACTGCTGAGCGCTGCTAAGCCAAGGCTGTGCTCCCTCAGGGCACTGAGACTGTCCCAGGGTTCGGTCCAGACCCTCCATTCTGCATCCTGGCTGTTTATTTAGCTCCACAAGTGCTTGTTGCACCCTTCCTGAGAGGAAGGTGAGGAGATTCTCTTATGTAGTGCTCTAAAAGCATAGATTACTTGTGTACCTTTGGAATGGTCATGGGCTGGCGTGGAGTGGTCATACGTCCATCATACATGTGAGTGCCATGGGGCATTCACATTAAAATCACATCACCTCTTTTAAAATTGCCTCCTATCTGACCTTCGTATCAAAACAATGTGTACCCGCAGACAGTGCAGAGACTTCTGAAGGCATTCCTCTCCTTCCTCCTTCCCGTCTCACATTCAGCTATTTCCCAAACACGCCTGCAAATCAGACCAGATATTTTGATACAGCAGATTCCAGGTGCTCCAGTTCATCCAGAAAAAAGGAAGTAGGAATGTGTCCCTTGAGGCCTTAACTGCCCTGAAACAGTCTGTTTGCAGTCCACAGACCAGACCACAGTCACCATGTCAGCTAGAGCCTAGCAGGAGAAAGAACTTTAAAGACACACAGTGCAAGCTTTCTAGTAATGGTCAGTAGAATAGAGACGGGGTCCCTGGAAGCTACGAGGCTTGGACAATTTGAACACCATGCAGTGAATGTTATGCTTGGGAAATGTGTGGTTCAATAAGGGCAAATAAGATTGTAACCTAGCAAATAAACAATACTGATTAAAAAAAAAAGTTCCACTATCTGCTGCGGCTGATATGCGTGTACATGTTGTTAATCAACAAAAATACATTGTACCAATGAAATGCACAGTTATTCAAATTACTCAAGTGTTTGCTCTCCTGTTTTTCTTAAAGTAGTAATTTAATGTTTCTTCTCTTCAACTGATACAGGTTTTCATAGGAACAAAACCTAAATGTAAGAAGTACAGAGAGTGATCTTGATGTCACATTTCTCTCAATCTGGGTTTTGTGATGAAATGGACACTTGCTCATTTAGCTTTGCAGTGGGCTTAGGTATGGCTAATTGTCTTGTGTTTAGGTGGTAACGGCAGATGAGGACATGGTCAGAGCTGCACAGCCAACATGCATATGTAATGTGTTGGTTCCTTTTTTCATAATGTCTTCAGTTTGGAAAAAATCTGCAAACAATTACAGTAGGCCAAAAGGAAGAGTGCAGGAGATGGGTGGAGGGGGAGTGAGGGAAAGCATGAAAAAAGAAATTAAGATGTGTTGTGTCTGTGTACCAATTCCCCAGAAGGAGCGCAAATATTGTGAACTACAAACACCACTAAAAAAAGATGAAAAATTACTGTAGACCAATATTAAACTGTTTTGATTTTAAAACAGAATGTACTCTGTTTTAAAATCATGTAGAGAGCTATGTTGAAATAATAAAAGTATAATCTACTATAGTATAGTCTACTATTTTTCCGAAATCAAAATCTGCACGTAACAGTATAGCCAGAAGGTAAGGAATGGACAGAAGCGACGTCCACTTCCTCTGCTGTCACCTCCTTGTGGCCAGCACCCTGCGCTTCCTGCTTCCGTACCGATGGTGAAGACCTCCTGCCTTCTTGGCCCTGATGGGCTGGGACAGGCTCACCTCTGGGAGGGCGGCGGTACCTCTGTCTCACAGCCATAGGGGTCCTTATCAAAATCAAGCCTGCTCTTCTGGATGCATTTTCATAAACGCTTGGATAATTTTAATGTGGTTTTTGATGCACAGAACATTTATGTTGTCAGAACAACAGTTTTACATGATTTGTACAAGAGCTTTTTATGGCTTTTAAAAATGATTCTAAAATCCAAAAGAGTTTTAGCATGAGTGATGGGTAAATGGTCCCAGTAGGACAAATTGAATATCAAGGAAAAGTATATTCACTTGTGAAAGCAATTACCACAACTTTGGTGAGGCCTAATCTGCTGGCTTTTAAGCTGAAAACTACAATAGGACAAATGATTATAACTTATAAATAAATCGTATATTTTAAATTCAAAAGCAGCCAATGAATTATAATATGTTTGTGAGTTGCATATTACTGTCACCTACACTATTCAGTTTGACCTTCAGAGTCACCCTGAGGTTCAGACAGGAAATAAATTTTACTTTCATACAACAGATGAGAAGATTGGGTCTCTAGCATAACACAGATGTAAGCAAAATTTTTATTATCTTCTTTGAGATTTTTAGGGTCACCATGCATGGAAGAAATTCCAATTGAATTCAAAGGACTCTTTCACTGGAAGCAGCCAACTCTTGCTTCCTCCAACAAGACAATGAGTGCAGAAGAATACTCATCATTCTGCCACTGAACTCCACTTACAAAAGATTTATATGGTACCATCAGAGAGAGACAGAGAGAAAAGAGAGAGGACAATATAGGCTCAATAATAGTTCTTATAGTGCAATGTATACACATTTCTTCTAAGTTTTGTTAGGTATTTACCTACTTAGGAATTAATGCAAAATAATTAAAAGTAGAAGACCCCGAAGAGATCTTACTGTTTTCTGCTCAGGAATTGGTCGAATCTTCTTCAAGGTGAGCTATTTACTGACACTGAAAACTGAGTTCTGAGCCGGTCCTCCCCTCTTTCTCCACCGACTTGGGCTCAAACCCTAGGCTGACACCCTCTTCTAGATCACGGTGCAGCTTCTCCTCTGCCTCCCACTACCTGTTCCACACAGTCCCTGTGCAGGACAGGACAGCTGGACAAGACCGCACCAGGGACGTGGTGCTGACTGCTCTGTGCCCCAGTGCATGTCAAGGCTGTGGGTGACAAATGATGCCAAGGCTCCACAGAACAGGAAACCTGGTTCAGAACGAAAGACCCACAGCTGAGCGCCATTCTCAATAGGGCCCTTAAGAACAGGGAATCTCCTCCACACTCAACGCTGGAAAGGTAGCTTTTCTGTCTATGTGTGTAGATACTCAGCAGACACAGGGAAAGTTGTTTTATACAGCATGGCATGTTTGCTTTTATAATTCTAAGGTGCTACACTTAAAGAAACACCAGTATTACTCAAAGTTTTCTTTTCACTTTACCAAAGTATGGCGTGTACACAAGAATGTTATTTTGAGCAAAAACCCTAAATGTCTGCACCCGCCGACACCACGCATGACAGCACGAGAGCCCTGCGCTCCGTGGCCAGAGGACCTCTCTGTGCTTATGTCCCATAGGTGCTGCCACACCTAGGTGTGAGCTATGTTATTTCAGATCATTTCTGAATTAAAGACTGGTGACTTCGTTGTGTGGAAATTTACCTTACATGGCTTTAAAGGGACTTCTTAGAAATATATTCAAAACGAACTTCTCACATATTGAATCCAAACTATCTCACACACATAAATGATTCAGAGAACAATTTCCTGGCCTGGGGATTCTGAGTTTTGCTAGAGACACTAATACCCTGTTTGTCCAAAATGTCGCAACCTTCCAGGTTTCCAAGATGGTGGTCTGCTCTGGACTTCCCTGTCAGGGGCATCTGAGGGTTTCTTTGGGGGGTCACAATAACTCCCACTGAATGGTCTGCCACATGCAGGTAAGGAGGAGGGAGGGGAGGGTCAGAAGCAAGGGGCCTTCCTGGTTCTGTTTCTGCTGCTCTAGCCAAACACAACAGACTGTGCAAGTTGGTACCACAGAAGCTTACTTGGCCCCTGGTTTCAGAGACTGGTGGGTCCAGCCTCGGAGAGTGGCCACTGATGGGGACGCTGAATGTTCAGGGCATAGGGTCACCGGGTGGGGAGCTTGGTGTTGCAGCAGAGTGCACAGTAACTCACCACTCCTGAGTCCACAGCACTGGCCCACGAGGGCGGAGCCACGGTGACCTCTTCAAAGCTCCCCTCCAGCGTGTTGCAGTGACAAGTAAACTGGAACCCGAGTTCTTTAGTTGAGAGGGGATTCAGACCAAAACACAGATAGCTAGTGACTTCTGTTGATTTCTGCTCCTGAAAAAACACATAGCTTGTAAGAAAAGAGTTACTCGCTTAGGTGTCTGTATGCAGTATGAGGAGAGGACCCTCCGCCCATCCCGGAGGATCTGGACTCTGTGCTGTGCACATTCTCCTGGTCAGTGTGCTTCCCGCCTCCAGGCTGGGTGGTCTGCAGAACCTTAGGACAAAGATGTCAGGCCTCCTGGTACTAACTGGGGCCTCAGTTCTTCCAATAATTCCGTGTAGCTCTTAGGAAAAGAAAAGCACCGTTTCTGAAGTCTAGCGTCATCCTCTGAAAACAGGAGTGATTCAGATGGTGTTGACAATCTGGTGAATTAACGCACAGAAGGCTGCGTGCTACGCTCGCGTGCACACGCACAGACACACATACACATGCACACACACACTTTCCTTGTGAACCGTCTCCTGCAGCCATGGAAGTTATGAAATCCAAGTCTGCTGTGCCCACTAGCGCTAGAGACGGAATGCACAGCTCTGCAGCCCGTTCCTGCAAGCTCATCACCGTTTGATTTTGATCTCTCATAGCTTTCTGGATGCAATACTTTGAGCTGCTGAGATAAAATACAAGACACCAGGGAGCTTACCCTGCAGGGGTTTTCTGACTTCTGAAGCCTCAAAGTCCAAGATCAAGGTGTTGGGAGGTGCGCTTATTCTTGAGGTCTCTCCCCGGGGCTTGCAGACAGCCAGCTTCTCGGTATCCCGCAGAGCCTTTCTCCTTTTGTCTGTAATTCTGGAGTCTGCTTACCAGTCTGACATTCCTCTTCCTATAAGGACTCCAATCCAATTGGCTTAGTGAATACCCTAATTGTCTCATTTTAACACAACTCTTACATGTGCTATCTCCACGCAATGTCACATTCCAGGCTGCCGGAGATTTAACACATGGGTTTGGCAAAACACAGTTCATCCCAGAAAACTGGAGTACTCCATTTCATGAGGCACTGTCATTATCTGACCGGGCTGCTGCTCCTTGCTTAAAATCCCAGTGCAGTTGACCAAAGCAATCCGCAGCAGTGTTTTAACCTCTCAGCTCCCCGAGACTTGCACCAACATAAGCAGATGACATTGAGAGGACAGACAAGAACAAACCTTCATGAGGAGCAGTGGCCATGCACAGTGGTCTCCTCCGGCTCTCCTTCAAGCCTTCCACCAGAAACCGAAGACTGACATAAAGCTATAAACAGCCTGGGCACAAGGGTGCTCTCAAACCCAAGCAACACATCCCTTGCTGGGAGAGGGCAGCAGTACCATTTGTTACTTAGGGAAATCTCAGGTAGATCACTGCCTGACCATGGACCATGCTGGGAATACTTTGGTCACAATATACTAGAAGGAGGAACACACAGAGTCAGGACAACATTAGCTACGAAGTCACTGGATTGAAAAGCAACAAAGCGATCCACATCCAATAACAAACCTTGGTAGGGAAGGGCACACCTCACTTCCAGAACCACTACCTGATGAGGCTACTTTAATTGTCCAATTTTCAAGAACAATTATATGATATATGAGGACACAGGAAAGTATATACAAACAGAAAGAAAAGCAATGAACAGTAACTGCTCCTGAGGAAGCCAAGACATTGGATTTGCAAAATGTTGAATCAGTTTTTGCAATATCTTCAAGGGACTAATGGGAATAATGTTGAAATAATTGAAAGAATGAAAACAGTGGCTCACCCAATGGGAATTAGCAATAAAAAGAAATTTATTTTTTAAAAACCACTAGAGATTTTGCAATTGAATAGTACAATAACTGAAATAAGTTCAACAGATTTGATCTAGCAGAAGAAACAATTTGTGGCCTTGAAAACAGGCAAATTCAAATTATCCACTGTGAGGAACACAAAGAAAGGAAAAAGAAAATTGAACATTGCCTCAGACACCTGTTGGCCATTATGTACGTCAAAATCTAGAAAATCAAACAGTAAATTCACGTAAACAGAAATATTCATAAAGAAATAAGAAACAGTGGTAAACATAATTGCACAGGCTAGCCTAAAAAAAGCATATATATTTCTGCAGCACCCTTTTGCTCTTGTTTAAATGGCAATTTCATAAAGCAATAATTGCAGAGGTGTGTTTATAGGCTAACAACACCCACATATGTAATTTTTGTGACAATAACACAAAAGAGAGAGGAAAGCATGGTGTTGTATTGGAACAAGATTTCCATATACTGTTGAAATAAGTTATGTTAATCAAACCTGGATGGTTTGAAGTTCAGATAATAATTGTAATCCCCAAGGCAACTACTAAGAAAATAGCTCAAAATACAGTAAAATGAATGACAGGGGAGTTAACAATTGTATACTAAAATTTTTGTTTAAAATACTGAAAGTTGTTACTGAGAAATAGAGAAAAAAAATTGCCTACCCACCAATGAGAAAGATATTTGCTTACATTTCGTTGAAGAAGTTTACAGGTTTGATTAATATGTGCAGTTTTGCAATATCATATTCACATATGTGTATGTGTAAATATACATGCACATCTGTACAAAACATATACATATGTATGTATTCACCTCAAATGCACTTTGGTTTTTATATGCAGAAAAAGTTAAGTTCATTTATTTCTGTATAAAGTTCAAATATCCTACCTTTTAATGAAAATACCCTTTCTTCATTTGATTACTTTGCACCTTTGTTAACTATAAATGAGCTGAACATTCTCCCATGTATTTCTGCACAATCTATTCTTCTGTTGTTCTATATCAGATGCTTGTTGCATATGAAATAATTTTATACTCAAGTTTTACTTCAGATGCTATGAGCCTAAATATCAACAGGAATATCATTTGGGATATTTCTTATTTATTTCAAAAACAACACATCTGCTCATTTATTTATAAAGCATTTTCTCTAGGAATAGATTTCATAGTTGATAGACTTTTATATTTTTCCCCAACATTTCAAAGGTAGCATTCAATTGTCCTCCGCATTGTGTGTTTTCTGATGATACAATCTAAGATAGTCACTATCCTAGATTTTCTGGTGTTTGTGTGTGTGTGTGCCTGTGTGTGTGTGTCTGTGTGTGTGTGCCTGTGTGTGTGTGCATGTGTGTGTGCGTGTGTGTCTGTGTGTGTGTGTGTCTGTGTGTGTGTGCCTGTGTGTGTGTCTGTGTGTGTGTGTCTGTGTGTGTGTGTGTGCCTGTGTGTGTGTGCCTGTGTGTGTGTGTTTGTGTGTGTCCCCTCTGCCTTCCTTAAAATCTTCTCTTTGTCTTTGGCCTTCAGCAGTTTAAGTGGGATCTGCTCAGCTCTTTGTTTTTTGATTGGTGATGCTGTTTATTCTGTTTCTATTTAATCCCACTATAGTTTTGAATTTGGATTTGGGTTTTGGTATCTGTCACTAATTTTCGGTGATTCTCTTCATTTATTTGTTAAAATGCTTCTTTTAATATGTTTTCTTTTTCAGTTACATATATCCCATCTTTTGGTTCTGTCTGTATCTCTTGGATTCTCTGTTTTTTTACTGGATTGGTTGTTCTTTTTGTATTTGTATCTATCAGCTCAAGGAATTTCCATTTTCATGTTATCTGAGTGTATCCTTAATTTGTCAAATCTCCTGGTGATCATGGGAAAGACACTGGTCATTTCAGCTTCTGTGGTTTAGATTTCCAGCATTTCCCTTTCTCTGCTGCCACAGGTCATCATACATACAATTTTTCCCACTGAGTCCATTAACCTACGAATCAGAATTATTTAAATTTATCAGAATTATTTAAATAACCTGTGTGATATTTCCAAAGTTCATGAGATGGTTCTAATGACTATCTTTTCTTTTCAGACTAAATGTTTTTATCTTCCTTTGCCCATGTCTTGCTGTGCTTTATTTCTTTATGTCTAAACCTATGTTTTCAGAGAGTAATATTGAAGGAAATAATTTTATGCTAAGAAATACCACTAGTGTCTTTCTGCTAGACATTCGGAGCGGGCTTGTTCTAGTCTACCAGGGAGAGAAGCTGGATTTCCCTGTAACAGTTTTGAGACATGTCTGCCCTTTCCTTGTTTCTAGCCTTGTGCTTCAGGTTTCCTTTTGTGTGGCTTCTGAGGTGACTTGTGCCTCCTGCGGTGGAAGTGTCCTTACTGCTGCTGCTCCCCCCAGCACCCCCTTGTCCTGGCTGCAGGAGGGAGGGTGGATGCACTCTCTGATGCACTGGTTAGGACCCCTCTCAGGGCCCTGCTGCAGCTGGAGACTCTCAGGTGCCACCTCCCCTCCAGACTGGAGGCTACCGGCTCCTCTTCTCTGCCAACAACCACCAGGGCTCATTCCCCGGGGTTCTCTCCACCTCCCGGGACAGCAGGGCCGTCCTGTGGCAGCAAGGCAGCTGCCTCCCCGCGGCCCCAGGCTGTGTGCAGAGCCTGCTCTGCCTCCCTCAGCTTCCGCTTCATTACATCTCTACTGTCTCAGAATTTTTGTCTTCTTAGTATTCATGTATTTTTCCATTCCTTTCTTTTTTAGTTTTGCTAGATAATGATATTTATCTATTTTACTGCAGTTTAAACAAATGAGGTGTTTTTTAAAACTGGTTTTTGTTGTTATTGCTTTATTTCCTCTCTGGTCAGTTTCGTGTATTTATCATTTCAAAAAAGTTATTTTTCTAATCTTTTAACACTGTTAGCAGTAACATTAATTCATTCTTTCTCCCTCTTTGTGTTAATTTATTTCACTTCCTTTTCCATAATACTTTAACTGAATCTTACCTGGTTTGATATTCAGACCTTTTGTTATTATTCAGTTTAAAATCATATGGTACTTTCATTCACATTTTCCTTAACCCTTTAATTAGAAGTAATGCCATTCAAATTTCAAGATATGTGTAATTTCTAGTCATTTAAGACATTTATTTCTAGGTGCATTGTTTTGTACTGGGAAACAAATTTGTCTTTTATTGATCCTAATTTAGTGAAACTTGATGTGAAATCTATTATATTTGATATATAGTATGCGCAGAAATGATCCCATATCTTGTCAGATTGATAAGTTAAGTGTTCTAGACACATTTTATTTTTGACATGATTATTCATCTCTGAGAGACTTCTGAGAGTTCACTGGGAATTTCTGAAATCCTGTGTGTCTATCAGATCTGCCTCACATATATTCAGATTACTTTTTAAAGACATCGTCATGCTGTATCTATTTAAGCTGCAAAAGTCAGTGAGCTTTGGCAAAAGCTTGTATCTGTGAAGCTGCTACTTGCAACAGAAGCTAAGACCTTCTACGTAATCCTCAAAGGACTTCTACACTGAAGTTCATCCCACCTGATGAATCCCAGCAACAAATGATTTGCCTGTTATCAATACAGCTCTCACATTTTAGAGCTCATACGAATGGGATGAGAGAGTAGGTGCTCTCCTTGTATTTCTCCCATTGTGGAGGCTCGATCAGTTTTGCACATGAACCAGCAGCCCCTCCAATTCACGGGCACAAAACCTGTTTGTCCATTGATCTGTTTGTGGATGGATCCTTGGGCTGCTCCTAGGTCTTGGCTGTTGTGAATGAATGTATCTGGAGGTTCTTTGAGAATCCATTATTTTGCAAAAAGGTATGTTTTTATTCTCTATTCACTAACACTGTCAGAATTGATTTTTAGTTTTCCTCTGAGCTTTTTTAGTCAGACTTCGGTATGTTTTCATTGCACTGTCAGTTACCATAGTGATGATTTTTACATATTTAACAATAAATTAAATGTGCCATTCATTATATCATAAATCTGTCCCAAGCCCTTCTGGTGCCTGCAGTAAGTATTGTCACTCCTGGCCACATGGTGAGTATGGAAACTGTCAGAAGAAAAATTTTAAAAAATAAAACAGAAAACATAGAAAACTCACCCATCGGATTTTGAGCCCTTTAAGTTTGGATTATTCTCCACACTTTTGAAAAAATGAATGAATGAATGAATGAATGAAAATAAAATGTACTCACATTCTTTTTTGGTGCTTTTGAGTAATTACCGATTTTCGCTTCTTTTTTGGCCCGCTGGTCTGCGTGCTGCTGCGTGTGTAGGTTTAACTAGCAGACACGCGGGGGCTCGGGCTCAGCCTGCCCTGCAGAACAACTCAGCCCTCTCCCCGCCGCACTTTCTGTCTTCAATCCACTTTCTGTGGGCTGTGGAGCCCGTGGGACACAATCTAATCACGCACACTGTTTCACTGGTGTGTGACAATTTTCTCCATAGATGAACAAATGTGTTAATTAAAATCCACTCCACTCTGTGTTGTCCTCCCTCATTCTTTGTGTCCCTCGATGAGCACTCCAGGTGTCCCTGCCTGTGGGGACCCAAGGAAAGGCAGGGTTTTAGGGAATGTAGGGTTCAGACTTGCATAATTCATGGAAATGCCATCGTGTTATGGTTCTCATTATAATCTCTTTTTATATATTCATCTCCAAGTTTTTAACATCTTATGCCACTGTAGTGTGTACCCACTCTTTTTAAGTATTGCCTAGCATTTCAGGCTTTCTACCACTTTCCATTTCCCATCCCCAAATGGTGGAAAAGATGATTAACTCCCCTGCCATGGAGGCAGTGGTGGCACATATCCTCCCGGCCTCGCCCCCGAGCCCTCTTGGAATTCCGCACTGAGCCACACTGGTGTGCCACGGTAACTGCACTTAGTCAGTCTGACAAGTCACCAGTTTATCCTCCCTGTGAGTTGTGTGCACTTTCAAATGACATTACGTGATCATAGTTATTTTTTCTACTAGTTCTCAGCAATACTATTCTTATTTCATATTAATGTTTTTCTTATTAAATTCTCCTTTGGTTTATGGTATTTTTTCTTCCTTGTCTTTCCCTAAATCCCCTTTTCAGTATGACTTGTAAGTTACTAAAGAGCTAGAATTCTAAACAAAAATGAAAATTTTTGCTATTAGCCAAATCTAATTCATTTACATCCACTATTAATATTGGTCCATAGGAAGCATTTAAAATTACTTAGGTTTATCAACTAAACTTTGTAACATGTTTCTTCCTTCAAATTCCACATTTGGGGTTGAATTTCTATTTTTGTGAAGTTCTTTATCAGAATTTGAGCTGTTCTTTGGGGTGAGAGGTCCACTTTCTGTGTTGAAACACAAAGCTCCTTCGCAGAGCTAGGCTTTGAAATGCACAAAACATGCACGTGCCCCATCATCTTGTCTGTTTTAGACAGTCTTCCAGCTTGCTTACATTTCTGCACATTTTCACTACGGAAGATCTGCATGGCTCTGCTATTCAAGAATCCTATTTGTTGCCCTTTGTTTTTCTGCAAGCATGTGACACATTGCTGCCGGCTGGCTGGCCACTGTAAAGGGCTTCCTTCCGGGTAAGGGGACCCCCCTTCTCTAAATGGCACCTATGATGACCCGTTCCTTTCTTTTTTTCTTCACTTCTCAGTTATCGCCTTTAGTCTGTGTCTTCTAGCAGGCATGTACCCCAGGATACTCAGCCAGAAAAACAAGATAATGAGACTGGAAATCCTAACTGCTATTTTGATTAAAACTAATTTCTGTTCTTTTCAAGTGTTAAAGACCTCTAAGTCACAGTAAAGATATAGTCGGATTCTTAAATCACTCAATCTTGGCTCAGTGACTTAAGATAGTATTCCTTCATTCTTCACTAGACGTTACCTTAGCTATGGGTCTAGTTTTGTGCTGAGTTTTAGTTTCACACTGAGAGAAAACAGAGACATATTACTGAGGATCTAATTTCAGAAAAAGCTAACATATGCCAAGATATGAAGAAGAGATTATTTGAAAAAAATTACCCCACATTGCAGCTATTGGAATGACTATGAAGGTCAAGTGGGTATTCAGCTGAAATTCAAGCATGTATTTAAGACCTTCTTAATCATGATGAAGGGCAGCTGATTACACTGCTTGCCAAGGGTCAACAGACTGAGAGTGATGCCCACTTCTCAAAACATTCACCTGGCTCTGGACATTCACCTTGTTTCTATGTTCATTTCTGCGGATGCCTAGGAATGGCACATTTCCCCCTCTAATTGTCAAAGTTGAAGCAAACACATGAAATGCTCAATGTGGTAATTATGAATGGGAACTTGCATTATGTGGTTTAAATACTTAAGCAAAATCAGTGAGCACTTTGGAGCTATCACTAACAGCTGAGGTTTGTGTTTCCTGCTCTCTGCTCAGATAACTACCTTTGTGTTTGACAAGACAAAGAAACACCACTGCAGACTGAAACTGAGTTAAGTGTGAAGAGGCGAGACACAGCAGGAAGGGCAAGAGTCTCCTCCCGTCCACAGCAAGTTTCAGCTTGCAGCTGCCCTGATTGCATAGCACGGGGCGGGCGGGGACATGTCACAGGGCTCTGCCCAGGCCTGCCAAAGCCTCACTGCTCCATTCACACTGTGCCCTGAGCGGCCGGGGCGAGGTGTGCAGGCCGTGACTCCAATCAGTGGTACGGCCTTGCTCCCAAGGTGTCCCAGCAGCCAGCAATAGAGTCCAGAGATTGTCTTTTGTGAGGGACACAGAAACAGTTGTATATATTGCTAAAATCGGTATTAAGACGGTGAAAGAATTTGCCTATATTTATTGAGATCTAAGACTAGCCATGATTCTTTTGTCTTATTTTAGGGAAAAAAGTAAAACAAAATTTCATAACAAGGTGCATCTCTGAGCTATCAGAAGGCCAAACCCTGTTATTATTCTTAATTTACTCTCAGGATGATAGAAAGAAGAATCCCAACTGACACCAACAGTCATTTTTCTGTTCTTTAGTTTTTTAAGAAAACAGTGTGATAGTAACTTCTCTTATCTCACAGCCTCATCTCAGCTCCTTACCTGGGGAAATGTAACTTTATTTTTTTAAGAGTCTTTATCAGTCTCAGGGGAAACTTCCCACTGGGTTGTTATTGCAAGAATCTGAAAACAATAACAGATTTCTCCTTATTCATCAAGTATCTCTGCCTCCAATATGAGTAGTTCCAGCACACGCACACGCATACGCCCTACCTCGGGGCCCTGAGAGCCTGGTGCCCACCACTGCTCATCTCTGACCCAGGAAGGACCTGCTTTTCACTGTCATTTAGGAGGGTGTTAGCAGAATTCGTGTCTTTTGGGGTGACGGACAGAGGATTTCAGCTTCGACATGGCAGTGCGCTGGAGGCCACCGGGCCTTCGTTTTCACTGGGTCTTCTCCGCATAGTGAGCTGCTTCATCAAAGCTAAAGAGACAGCGGGACGCCAGGGAGGCGGAAGCTACAGTCTCACTGAAGGCAGTGTGGGCTTGACGGCCATCATCTTCAAGGTTGCTTCCAAGCACAAGCTGAGCCTGAGATCTAGAGGGGCACGAATGCAAAGAGGCAGGGTGGCTGGGTCACCGCCAAGCCTGTGTGCCGGAGATCAAGAGGTCCACATCGCCCACTCTAGCTCCAAGCTAGGACCATAGCAGTATGTGGCAGAGCCCTCCTTCCACCAAAGGCAGAGCACAGGTAAGGAAAGGCTGGGAATCAAAACACTTGATATTTTTCAAAAAATACACATAGGTCCTTGGTATTCACCAAGAATTAAAATTATAAAACATACCCATTTGCCATGAATACAAATGATTACAGTTTCAGCCCTTCGATAGCACAGCTTCTTAAATTGTCAAGAAAAGGAAGAGGAATGTTAAGTGTAGTTTTAACTTTGATGAGTAGTTGTTTGGGAGTTTTATATATACATACTCATTGCACATATTTAAACTCCATCAAGAAATGCAAACAGAATGGTTAAAAGTACTGGGCTTTTTGAACATACTTATAGAAATTTAAAGCAGACGAAAGAACTACCACTGAGAAAAAGAGAAACAATTGTGAACTTAGAGATAACAGTTGTATATGCTTATAACTTGTTCCTTTATGTCTACAATATTACACATTCACTTTCTGAGAGTTAAGTAAAAACCAATGCTGATTGCTCAATTTTTCACTTTTCTGTGTGAACCCAAACTTTGTGTTCTTGCTGTTCATGTATAATTGCTCCCAAGTACTTCCATTTCCATTTTATTACATAAATTACTGACTTTATTATAAATGTGTTTCCTTTGTGTGGGACATTATTTTAGTAATTTTCATTTACAGAACTGTTTCCCTAGAGAAATACAATGTTTCCGCCTCCTCTATCTACTCTGTGTTCCCCACTGATCATTCATTATGAAATACAAAAATAAAATACAGTCCATGAGCCTTTTATATGCTGTTCTGCATTTAACTTACATCTTATTTTCTTAACATTTTACTTTTCAAATTATGTAAAAGTAAGTTACATAAAAACTTCCTAGCAAAGAGACAGACTGCACATTTGCACTCTGGGTCTGGTGCATTACTTTGCACCTCTATGGTGTAATCGGCTCTGGGATGGATCCATAGCACCATTTGTAGCCATAGAACTGCAGAGGAATATGTGCACAGTAGCACATGAATTTTAACTTCGCATATCAGAAATTAGAGCCGCACCAGTTTGCTTACTTGTTTTACACTGGAGAAATAAGCACAGCATTGCACCCGACTCAGCCCCCAGATTCTTGTTCCGTGGCAGCATGCGGCGCGCGGCACCCTGGGGCTCACGTGCAGCACGCGGCACCCTGGGGTACCTTCCTCCCCGTGCGCACGGTGTGCACGCTCTCAGGCCTGGAACACTGCGCTGGTTTCTGGCTGCTCCAACTACAGACCAAAGCCTTGTCAAAGAGTGACCTGGGGCCAGAACCCCGTTCAGACCCCAGTGAACCTGTCCCTGGGCCTTAGACCCCAGCCTCCCTCGGCCTAGTCCCCCTGGCTTTGAGCCTGAAAGTTGCAAAGAAACATGAGCCAAGGAGAGAAGCCAGGAGGCTTCCTGATATAAATGGAAACTATGTATGTGTGTGTACACATAAATAGAACGGGAAGGGATAAAACTGTGACAGTAAATGACTTTCAAATACTTTTTCCTTGAGCCTTTCCTTTTGCGTAATAAAAACGAACAAATAAGTCATAAAACTTCAAAATACACTTTTAATCACAAAAGAGCTCATTTTGATTGATGTATGCCATAATAACAATTTTGTCAGACAGGGTGGCACACACCTGTAATCCCAGCACTCAAGGGGTCAGACTGAGTTAAGAGGTTCACTATGATTTCAATCCCAGCCTGTGCTAAAGAGTGAACTCAAGGCCAGCCTGAACTACACAGTGAAGCCTTGTCTCAAAAAGAAAAAAGAAACAAAAAGAAAACGAAAAAACTTAGAAAACAATCATGATTTTCACTGATTGAAATGAATAGAATGTCACTAGCCACAAAAGATCTGCACGATCGCACCCTTCAACTGGCTTATTGAAAATAAAGAAGCTATTTGGGTCCAGTGTTCCTTGCAACAGTCTGGGTCTGGGACACTGCCCCAAGGCCTGCCTGTGAGAGGTGCAGTCCTCAGCTCGGCCCAACAAGACAGTGGGGCCAGGGCTGGACCCCTGGGGAACCACTGGGGTGCAAGTCTGCCCTCTCTTCTCTTAGCTGCCACACACTCCCACTGCGATGCGGTGACTCAGAGTGACAGGAACATCTGGCCTCCGCCTGAAGACCTCAGAACTGAGAGCTAAAACGCGCCTTTGCATGCATGTCATTGATTATTTCAGGCCCCTCCGACGGAAGGGGAAGGTTCCCCCGAGGGGAGCACATGGAGGTTCTGGAACCCCGTCTCCCCGGGTTAGCGGGTCAGCGCTCCAATGTGGAGACCTTCCAATTAAGGGCGAGGAAATGACTTACTGAAGGCACAAAGGCTGTACTTCCACATACTAATAAAATGGGTTTGTAGTGTGAAGTATCGGTAGAGGCTCAAATAATAAAATATGGAAACATGCATTTTTTTCACCAATACTGGGTTGTGAAATTTGATAGAGTTTTATACTTATTGGTTGCCTTGCTAAACTGACTTTTTGACCAATTGTCCTTTGAAATATGTGTATCCATCTCCAGTCTGTCATTCTTTAAAATTTAACTCACCTACAGGAAGAAAAAGTGAGACTTACACACTAAAGCGATCTTTTATTAGTAATATGTGTAGCACATAATGCTCACATTCCTTGTGGAGAGTTCGTGCATATGCATAACACATTTTAATTCCTTTTCTCATCCCCCAGAAAGATTTTAAAATTCTCGTGAACATTTTGTACTTCGGAGCATGCTTTCTGGAATTCATATATTTTCTTCTTCAAACATTTTTCTACATGAATTGGGCATAAAAATAATATTCAAGTTTTGTGGAGAGGCAATTTATCTATTATTGTTAAAAGATTTTTAGTAAGTACCTCACATAGCAATGGACATTACAATGTATAGTGTTCATGTCAGAAATACGGTTAAAAATATATTTTTCTTCCTAAAATATTTTGCCTCTATTAATGGAAGCAAAATAGTAAAAACGTAGCTGATATGATAGACATAGGATCTTGATGTACCAAATCACTGAACTTTTGGATCACTACCTATAAGTTAATTAAACTATAGCTTACATTTCCAATCATTAATAATAAAATGAGCTTATAACTGAAATAAAATAAACTAAAGCTACATTATAGAAATGTACAGCATAAAAAGGCATATCTTAAATGAAAGGGAAACTTCAGCAATGATGGTTGAATCACATCAGCCATATATCAAGGAAGAAGAAATTTAAAAGTCCCTAAAATGTATATTATCCTTACTCATTAAAATAAGGTTCTTTTTTCAACCAAGTATATCTTAAAGTAACACAGTCAGACAGGAGGCAGAGGAGGGAACCCACCCCGAGAGGACAATGAGAGACCAATGGGCCCGTGCTGGGGGAGCTCGCAGATTCTGTCCTAGGAAAGCCCAGCACGGCTCTCAGAGAGAGCTCAGGAGTGAGCTTGAGCCTGCTCGGCCCAGGACGGCTGGAAGAGCCATCGCAAGCAGGCTTCGCTTTCCCAAGGCCTGCATGGCCCGCACCCGCAGGGAAGGCCTCAGCCTGCAGGGTTCCTCACCAGAGCAGAGAGCAGCGCAGACCTAGCAGCCGCTGACCGGCTTTCTGAGCGATCTGCTTTGGGGTCATCCTTCTGGACAGCCTAGGAGCATGACATGCCTGTGGCCTCTAAGCCTGGGCTCCTGGGAAAGCCACGCAGGAGAAGCCCCTCGGCCACCTGATCCCCAGTGCCCGCTCTTCAATGATACCGTCTGCCACCCCTCAGCTTTGGCCTGTGACTCCCACAGCTGATGCCCAACTCTGAGGATCCTAGTTGCATAAAATTCATGTGAAACCAAAAAGACCGCAGGTAGCCAAAGTAATCTTGGGCAAGAACAAAGCTGGAGGCATCGCACTTTCTGTCTTCAAATTCATGCAAAGTTACAGCAATTAAAAGCAACATGGCACCAACATAAAAACCAAATAAACAAATAGAACAGAACAGAGTGGCCAGAAGTGAATCCACAGATTTATCATCAGTCCATCTTTGCCAAAAGTGCCAAAAAAACAGACAGCAGAGTGAGAACAGTCCCTTCAACAAATGGTGTTAAGATCGCGAGACTTCTCCACACAAAAAGATGAAATCGGAACTCTCCCTCACACCACACACAATCCTCAGGACAGACTAAAGATTTCAGCATTATACATGAATCCTTAAAGTTCCTAAAAGACTTGGAAAAACTCTCTTGACATTGGACTAGTAAATATTTTTTTTGGATAAGATATCGAAAGAACAAGAAACAAAAGTAAAAAATAGGCAACTAGGATTATATCTACCCAAAACCTTCCCATACAGCAAAAGAAACAAAAGTGCAAAGACAATCCATACAGGGTAAAAAATAACTGGAAGCTAAATATCTGAGACGGGATTAATATTCAAAATATATAAGGAACTCATATACCCAACACAAAAACTGCAAACTGCCCTTTTAAAAATTAGGCAAACATACAAAGAGATGCTGTCTGACATTCACGTGGCCAGTGGGCATATGACATGGAGCTTAGGGGTCTTAGCATCAGAGAAATGCAAATCAAAGCCACCGTGAGATGTGACACCTTTGAGGATATTCTTATCAAAAAGGCAAAGATAATGAACCTTTGCTGCGCTGTGGAGGAAAAACACCCCTGGCACTGCAGCAGTGAATGCAGATTAGGACCACCGCTAAGGAAAACAGTGTGTAGGGTCCTCCAGGGTGCAGAGCAGCGCTGCCCCGTGATTCAGCAATCCCAGTCCCGGATACCTGTCCAACAGCACTGAAAACACAATTACAGAGAGATCCCGGCACTCTCCTGTTCAAAGCAGCATTGCTCCAAATAATTAAAACATGAAAGAAGCCTAAGTGTCTACTGACAAAGGAGAAGTCAAAGACAGTATAACGGCATTTTGTTCATTACTATGGGAAGCTCACCCTGCCATTGGTGACAAGATGGATGACGCTGTAGGACATTTCTGCTTCCTCAGCCTTTCATGACTAAACAGAGAAGCACCTACTGTCTGATCTCATTTATATGTCAAACCAAAATAGGTGAAACTCAGTGCAGTAGAGTGGCATGGTTATCACCAGGGCTGTGGGGGAGGTAGAAAGTTTAATTATGCAAATGGGTGAGACCTGGAGCCCTAGCACACAGCACCTTTTCTAGTGCTAACAATACTCTATACACAGTTGAAATTTGCTAACGGCATAGATGCTAAATTAAATCTCCTCACCATGCCCCTTCCTTGGCACACACAATTGCTAGAGCATGGAATTAACTGCAGTAGGTTATTGTTTATGGGATATACTATTAAGAAACAGTGAAGGAAGGGTTTCAATTTGGACAGCTGGACTGCGGGCTTGCACTGGTTCCCAACAGGTCAGAACAAACAAGAGAAGAGGACCTGAGATAAGCATCACATACTCCAGCTGGACTTTGAATCAGGCCAGTTTAAAAACCACAAACAGCTGGGAATATAGTTCAGCAGTACAAGTGCCGGCCTGGCAAGTTCAAGGCTCTAAGTCTGATTCCTTGTACAAAATAATAATAATAATATCAATAATAATAAATAGAATTTTTAAAAAGGAGATTCACAGTAGTAAATCAGAAGAGGTATCAAATCACCTGAGTCAGCGTGAAGAAATCCTTTTTGTTTCAGTTCTATCAGAAATGGCAAAGCTGCTTTGCTTCCTTTATTTCCGCTTCCTCTGCCCTTTTGCGACCCTAAAGGAAGTCTTCCAGGCTCAGCTCATTAGCCTTACAGAAAGAGGCGGGGCCTGCTTCTAGAATTGCCAATAAGTAATAAGTCTTTAAATTGAGTTTAGTATGATCTTTACTTCTGCTAATACATATATCAAAATATCAGATTGTCTTGAACATTTGCACTTTTTATGTCAGGTGTGTCTGAATAGAGCAGTTTTGTGTGTGTCCATGAGACAAAGAAGAAAGAAAAAGGGAAAAGGGGGGAAAGGAAAGAAGAACAGAAGGAGAGAAGGAAGGAAGAGAAGCTTCAGTGATCCGGATGTAATTTGAATCTTACCCAAAGTAAGCAGTCCTTAGAGGATCTAGAAAATCAGTCCCATCCTGTATGAAGTGGATTATTAAGCCACAAAGTCTACACAGAAGCTTGCAACGCAATGCATCTCAACATACACTGCACAGGATTGAGAGATACTCAGTGATCTGAACAAAGAGAGCATTTGAAAAGCCAAAATAGTTGACCAGTGGGCGGGCAAACACATAAGTTGCTTAGAATTCAGAAGAATAGTAGTAAGAGACAGATATGACAATACAAAAGGAAGTGAAAGATACTATTTGCAACTGAAATTACTATAAAAATGCTTCATGTCTTAAAAGCATTTTGCCTAAAAATAAAATCCATTATAAGGTACTTGTTTTAAGTATTATCAGTTCAAACACTCTATACATGCAGTCCCTTCCTCAGGATTGAGGTACAGTTTTGACAGCCACCCTAATTTAAGAGAAGGGCCGCAAACTGTTGAATGATGTGCGGGCTCCTTCCTGGGTCTCCCCTGGGCCGTCACAGAAGGTGGGGCAGGCGCAAGTGGCAGGCTCCAGGGCAGCACAGATGTGCAGAGGATTGCAGGCAGCGGAGAACCCAGGAAGCAGGAACAGAGCTTTGCACAGGTCCCTCACCGTGTCTGCTGCAGGACCACGGTGTGTAGGATTATGGGGGAGCAGCAAGAAACCTTCTCTCCCGAGTCTTCAGTGTGAGAAGGGCATCTGCAAAGCTGTGAGCAAATAATAGTATCAGACCACAGCTAATGAAGCAGGGCCTCCACGCATACATGTAGTGTCAGAGAAACGACGGGGCCTTCACCAAAACACAGGTTTAAAACACCAAATAGGAACAGGGAAAAGGAAATAAAAGGCACAGAGATGAGAGAACACTATACACACATGTACAATATATAACTATCTGTCCTTATTTGTAGCTTGTGTGAATGCCCGTGTAGAAAAATCCAAAAAAGTTCACAGATCCTTACAGCTAATATTGACCAAGGAAAGACACAGGACATAATGTTAATATAAATTCAACATGTACCTTTACCCTGGCAATGGATGGTTGGAAATGAAAGTGGTATAAGAGAGTACTTTCATGTTTGATTCAAAATAGATCAGATGCTTAGGGATAAATTTAACAATATATGTACAGTGTTTGCATGCTGGACACTGTGAAACCATAGTATACCAGATCTAGGGGTGACATAAAAATCTCTCTTATACCCAAATTTACTTGTACATGTAATGTAATCCTGACTTTAAAAAAAAACTGCACTTTTTAGCAGACACCAAAGAGCTATGCGTTAGTCAGCCATTTTGTTGTTGGAACACAATACCACACATAAGGTGACGAAACAGGTTTGACCCGGCTCATGGTTCCAGGGAATTCAGTTCATGGTCCCTTGGCTCCAAGGCAGAAACTTCACAGAGGAAAAGAAAAGTGGAGAAGCAATGCTTAGCTCATGGGAGTCCAGAAGCAGGGACAGTAAACAGTGCTAGGGTGTCAGGGACCAAGGACCAGATATGGACTCAAAGGCTGTGTCTCCTTGATCCACTCAGCCAGGCCCCACAGTGTGCTTTGCTAATCCTTGGGCAGGGCTGAAGCCAGTCCAACTGACACAGTTAAGCTTAAGCCTCATAAACCCATGCTAAAGTATACACCGATAACAAAAGATCTCAGATAAGCCAAAATGAATTCAAAAAGATACCATAGTTAGAAGAATTGCATTACCAGATTTCAAATGTGGCCACACACTACTAACCAAAGCAATGTGTGTTGAAGAGAAAACATCCATAAAGTTGGTGGGACAGAAGAGAATTCAAATATGCTCACAAATATATGGCAAATCAATTTTTGATACATGGGCAAAGATAATAATGGAAAATAATATTTAAGGAAAAAGGTAGTGAAATGGACAGATGTATATGAGTAACCCATGGCTTATCACTCCAAACACATGACGAAACGTACTCAAAGGGGTCATGGCTTAAAATGTGAATTCACACAACTTGTAGAAGAAATTCTATAGAATAACTACTACTTCTTGTATTACCACTGTTTAGTTACATTAGACAAAATATGTGTGAGAAATAGAAGAAAAATGAGTCCAGTTGACTTCATCAATAATAAGCTTCTAACTTGTCAAATGACTATTAAGAAAATGAAAATAAGAAAGTCATTGAGAAAATATTTGCAAAACATACAACTGATAGATGATTTGTGTGATGACTGCACCATGTTCTTTCAGAACTCAATAGTAAGGAAATAAGCATCTTATTCTACAATAAGCAAGGGAGAAGGAAGGAAAGTAAAAAAAATATATATATATGTACACACACATATATGTTATATATATGTATATATATATATTATATATATATA
This sequence comes from Dolichotis patagonum, assembly GCA_004027295.1. Taxonomy (NCBI): domain Eukaryota; kingdom Metazoa; phylum Chordata; class Mammalia; order Rodentia; family Caviidae; genus Dolichotis; species Dolichotis patagonum. Next base: position 59,958 of record PVJX010002734.1, read on the forward strand.
ACTAAAATAGCTATAAGTTTAGTTTCTCTTAGTTCATTGCAAAGAAAGGCCTGAGCTAACATTATTTGGATGATAACTCAAGTTTATATGTTGCACCCTGAGTAACTACTCTGAAGATAACAATACACAATGTCTTAGTGATTGTTACTCTTCTATTATATTGTTTTGAAATTCTGTTTTATCTTTTCTTCTTTCTATAATAAAAAAGCAATAAGCAAATAATTTACATAGATGCATCTTTGCAGAAGAGATCAAACGCATACATGAAAAATGTTCAACATCATCAGGAAAGCTAAAGTTACCTAGGATGACTTATGACCGTGCACTGAGGTGTCAAAACACAGAGCTTCGGGAAGAGAGGGAGCTTAGAACTCTCACACCGCATGGGCAAGGAGGGGAGAAAATGGCGCAGCAACTTTGGGGATAATGCGACAGTGTCTTACAAAGTAAAAACGCACCCACTGTATGACTGAGCATTCCTGTAGTTAAGTGCACACCTAGCACGGAAGGATCTACTTGCAAAGGATCTACAGATGAATGGTTGTATCAGCTGTATTTGAAATTTCCCCAAGCTGGATGCTACCTAATGGCTACCATGTGGTGAGCAGTTAAGTGTACGTGCTGCATTCAACAAATCGGAGGTAGCAAGGAGCCCCTGACTGACACATAACCACAGGATGATCTCAAAAGCACTAAGCTACGTGAAGGAGCCATGCATGCAGCCACACACTCTATAATTTTATTTATATGACATTCTGAATTGTGCCAAATTACAGGCCCAGAACTCAGAGCTGTGCTCACCTGAGGCATCTGGTGGGAGGAGGTGATTTTGTTCAAAAACGTAGGAGAACAACTTTTAGAATGGTTGGAAACTCATTTATCCTAGTTGTTACGAGGATTATGTGGTGGTCTATTTCTCAAAATTCACATTACTGTGTACTTAAAAATAGAACATTTTATTAAATACAGACTTAATAAAATGAACATAAGTTTATCAAATAAACCAACTTTGAAGGGTGTTGTAACTCATCAAGAAAAATTATTTAGCAAATTTAACATGGACCAGGACACTGTGTCACAATTACTGTAACATTTTTCAAGTGCTTCTACACCTCAGTCTCTGGTACTGGAGTTCTAGAGGCATGCTAACTGGAATACATCATGCATAAACAAACTAGTTATCAGAGAATGTACTATAGATTTAGTAATGAGGCTAGTAATTATTTTATAAGAATACTTAAACTTTTTTAGGTATTTAATAATTTTAGTCTTATTACTGGCAAGTGAACCTAAAGTGTCTAAATTCTTAGGTCCCTGGAATGCAGTCAGGGAATACCTGCCTGAAGATTCGTCTTATTTTAGGTCAACTGGCTCGATACACACTCTAAAAGTCCAAGAGTTAGAAGAGGTAAGGTAAACCTGAAATAATTAGGAAAAATGCAGAGGGAAGACGAGAGAAATCTAGAGGCCTTTGACACACACGCTAGTGTGGGCAGGCACAATGTGAAATGAATCCTACTTGAGCGATTCTCAAGTGCATGAAGAAAAAAGCATAACTTCCATCAATTATTCATTTCTTGCTGATCTACCAGTCTAAACACTGCATTATTTATTTTCAAGACGGGGATTTCTGAGGCCGTATTACGCTGACTCGATTCTGTCCCATGGTGCTTACTTTACACAGGGAGTTCTTGCACCCATCCCAATGTGTGTTGACTGGATCCACTGAAAACAGTGGGTCAAACTTGGGTCACACATGCCGGGATCTCAGCAGCCATGAGGCAGCCACCCACGGGGGTGAGTGTAGCCTTTTGCTGTAAAAGCATAGTTGCTGTGCACCTTGGGGAGCAGGTGGTGCACCGGGGGTCACGGAGGGAGTGACAAGGGTTGTGCCCTGTAATTCTGCCATTCTGAGGCTACCATATAGGGAGGCCCAAGGTGGAGCCCTCCCATTTAGGACAAAGGATGAAAACTATTGGGAAAAAACCGAATAATTTGTGGGCAGACTGAAAGGCTGTCTGGCACCTCTGAATCCTGTGGTGGCTGGAGCAACAGAAAGTTGAGAGGAGAGTGCTGGGTACTTGGCAGGGTGGTATCCAGCTGCCCCTCACAGCTTCCCCCAGTCACAGGCGGGGCTTTCCAGAGGTGGCTGGATCTGGGGAATGCGGCGCTGGGATTGAAGACATGATGCTAGGATTCAGCCTGTGAGTGCGGGTGGGCAGGCAGCCTGGGTGAGATGTAAGGGACAGAGAGTGCTGTAGAGACTCGGTGATTACTGCTGCTGCTGCAGTTTCTTCTGCGATGCTCTTCTGCCATGACCCCTTCTTGCCTTGAAGCCAGCTGATTACAGACTGAAACTTCAGCAATGAGAACATAACCAAGATGGGGCCAGACTGAGGCCGTGTGGATGACCATCCACACAAAGGCGTCCTCCGTCAGAGCCTCAGGAGAAGCCCTGAAGTTTTTTCCTGAGGCAGGAAGCAATTGAATGTGTTTAAAAGGATGAAGGAGATGCTGCAAGAGTGACAGTGGGATCCAGGAGATTGTTTCAGGGGCAACTGGAATGGTCCAAAGCAGTACTGAGGTGTCCTGCCCAAAACTCACCAGGGACAGGAATCTGAAAACTATGAAACGACTTCAGGGTGAAGAGGGAAGAAGCAGCCAGAATTACAGCTCACTGACGAAAGTGTCCAAGAACACGTTACTTAGAGAAGCTATGAATTCACCTAGTGATCAGAGGAAAAGGCACGAGCTTATATATTTTATCAATTACAATGGAAGGTGGAAATGTAATTAAATCCCTGCCCCATAAAAGAGTGCAATTCTAGGATGTGTCTGATGAAAGAGTCAGAGGGGAAGGGGGGCTCAGGGCTGGGGATGCAAAGTGAGGCGCTGTCCGTGCACACAAGGATTCAGTCAAGCAAGATGCGAAAGTTCCAATGATCTGTCGTCCAATGTCATATCTACTGTCACCAATATTGAATTGCACACTTAAAATGTTATTAAGTGGGTCCATCTCACACAGAGTCATTTTGTAACAATGAAATAAAGTAAAACAAAGCAAAGGAGTGACAAAAGTACCCTGTTCAAAATGAAACTTTTCATCCTAGGAGGAAATATTTATAAACTGCACTTCAGGCAAAATACTGATACTTCTAACATGTAAATCTTGAATATTGTGGTTAAATATGAATAACTCCGTAGGAAACTGGAAAAGCAGAACAAAAAATTCTCAAACACAGAAAAGTGTCCTTCGTGTATGTGGACAAGTGTTCAAATCACTCACTTTTAGAGAAATATAAATTAAAACAACACCGAGACAGCACTTCTCACCTATTAGACTGGTGCAAATGTTTAAAATTAAATGACAACACATCCCGTTTGTCAGGCTGTTAGGAAGACGCACTCTCAGGTGTCACTGATGAGAACGCGACTCATGCCAAGCCACGGCAGGGAAACCTAGTGATGTTTAAAGAAACTGAACCACAAGAAACACCTCCATGTGCTGTTAGCCTCTGACTCGGCAAGCTCATTACTAAGAATCCACCCTGCAATGCAGTCCCCGAAATGCAGTGTTCCTGGCCTCCTTAGAGACACTGTTTGCAATGACAAAATACTGGAAATAAACTCAAATCCCATTTGTGGGAGTATATTTGAAAAATTAGTATTCTAAGAATGATTAATCTGTGATGCTTCTACGCAGGGCACACTGTTCATGGGTTTAAAATATGTGCTCCTAAGTGGAAATGAAAGGATTTCAGCGAGACACACTCAGGAAAGAGAGCAAAACTCAACAGGATATTTACTGTCTGCTATTCTTTATATAAAGATGAGACATAGAACATATATCTACCACCTCGTTTATGCAAAAGAAAATAAGAAGATAAATTGGACAGTGCAGTGACAAGCCTGGGCCACCTACGGAGCGGGGAGACAGACCTGCTGTGGACGGGGGCGGAGGGCAGGGAGGACACCGCTTCTGGGGTGTAGCCCGGCCTTGCAGCTCTGATTCGTAGCCCTGCGAAAGCTACACACTCCCTCCCCGGAGTCAAAATCAAACACAGGACTGTCAGCAACTGGCCTGCGAGGTGAACTAAAAATGGAATATAAACACAGAAGGATCAAAGTGTCCTAACAGGGGCACTATTACTCTGCAAGTAGTGGGCGGCTGTGAAAGCAACGTCTTGACCAAACCCTGCAACTAAAGACTAAGTGGGTGTGGCCTAGTGATGCAGTTCAGTAAATACTGGTTTGCTCACAGCAGTGTGGGTAAATTACTTAGGAAATGCACTGAAATAACATTATAACAGATCAATATTCAGGTCACAGGAACAGGGTTTGTTTCCACCGGAGAAAAGCAGAGACAGTGGACTAACCCTGGTGTGTTGGCTGGAGCAGTCCATGAGCACAGCCTCCCAGGACGTGGACATGACCACACACCCACACACGGCTTCTGTTACAGACCCGAACGGGAATCAGTTACTGCGCCTCTCTCACTCTTTCCGCTGAGAAAGCTTAGAGCAATGACATGCTGAGATATCTCCTATCTTAAAATAAATAAAACCTGCGTTGTCCCTGCAGTCCCTGCCGCAGAGCAGCCCTATGTGCCCACCTCAGTTCTCCCGCTATTCTCCATGAAACAAAGCCAAATCTGACTTCCACCTCCACCATTTAAAATGCGAAACATCTGCTCGTTAAAATCCTCGGTAACCAGCATGTACTGCAGTCCAAGCTCAGTCCACGTCTTATTTCAATGGCCAGCTGTGCCTACCACATCTGTACATGGATGTTAGCAAAGATATTCCAAACAGCACATCACGAACCCAACTGCCTGACCTGTACCCCAATTCCTGTTCCTGCAACATCCATCACTGTCTCCGTGTGAAACAACTCACTTCAGGTTTCTCAGGCAGTCTCCCTAGAGCCCTGCTCCAGCCTCCCTCTCTCACCCATCGGCATCCGTGCAGAATCTTGGGCCCTTACACACACACACACACACACACACACACACACACACACACCACACACCACCATCCCCACCATCCACAAAACTCAGTCCGAATTGCCTTCCTTTCCACCCGCACCGCTGGGCTATCTCTCATCTGTCTCACCCTTCCTTTGTCAACTCACAGACACAATGACGCTTTTCAAAAGTAACCTTTACACGTAATATAGCACACTTGTCTTGATGGATTGTGACAGGTGAACACAACTGTGTGATCTGATGAAAAAATAAGATGTTACAAGCTGTCCAGAGCAGGTTTATAGCATCAGATCACCATAAACATAACGACTCTGGTGACTTAATTCTACCAGTAAGTTGTTTTCAGGTTTGAATTCTGTACGTGTGGAGTCATATAATGTATATTCTGGAATTTTGGCTTTCTTCCTGCAAAGTTTTTGTCTGAGATTACTGAAGTACTTCCACTGCAATAGAACTTAGTTCTTTCATGTTGAGGGGTGTATTCTCTGTGTGAGCACTCTAGAATTTACCTATAAAAATGAACCTTAGTTTTTAATTTATTTCTAACTGACAAATAAAATGTACTCACAGTAAACAGGCTGGTGATTATATACATGTATGTACATGTGCAGTTGCTCACAGTATAGAATCACCAAATCAAGCTTTTATGTTGTTCTAGTTTTTGACTATCCTGAATTATTTTATTACAGTCAAGCTGGGTTTGAAAGTCCCTCTCCTCAAAACTCATGTTAAAAATATCTTCCCATGGTGAGCTATTAGAGGGGTAGAGACTTGATTAGTGATGGCACTGGTACAGACCATTTGGGAAGTGATTGAGATTAGATAACGCCTTGAAGTCAGGGCGAGCACCCTGTGAGCTAAGAAGGAGAGGCAGAGTGAAGCTCTTCACCTGGCCCTGTGAGCCCTGCACTGCCTGGGCAGATGCAGAGAGGTCCCTGCAGTAAGAAGGGCCTCCCAGCACAGCAGCTTAACCTCGAGCGCATGGACCTTCAGGACAGTCCCAACACCTTGATCCACGAAGATTACCCAGCCTGTGTTATTTATGGAAGTAGAAAAGGCGTGCAAGTGGGTCATGAGCACATTGTACTTTGGCAAACAAATATATGGCTTGCTTTGGGGCATTTTCTAGACAATGATTGATGGATCAGAAAATGAACATAGTTTCAGAAACTGCAGAAGTTTGCAAAAATGGTGGTGGCAGAACCTCTCCCCAGCTGTGGTTTCCCATCGTCTTTCAGTGTAATCAGTGTTTCAATTTAAGCCCCTTGGATGCCTTCTAATTTGTTTTATTCTAAAAATTAAAGTGGTTTACACTTTGTGTGCCTGTATTTTTGCAGTTGTTCTTATACTTCTGTTAGATGACCTATTGTTTATAATGGTTTGCAGAGATTCCTTACAAATTCTATCTTTGGTTAAATATGAGAATTACTAATGCTACTCCCATTTTATGTAGTAAATTTTTACTCATTTAATATATTTTTTGGTAAAGAGAACCCGCTTGGTGTAATTTATAGATATTTCCCTCTAGATTAGTTGTTTTTATTTTACATTGTTCAAAACATTTTCAAATCTAGTTTCATAAAATTTATGGATTGGTATATTTTATATATGGTTTTTTGTGTTAGAGGTTTTGTAATGAATATCCAGTTGGGCTAGTACCATGCATTATAGAAAGATCTTTCCCGAACTGTCCCGAGTGCAATGACTGTCATAAACCAAATGACACAACATTGGGCATTTGTTCTTTGCCTTTCTATTCTGTTCCATTTATCAATGCTAGACACAGTTATAATGATTTTCCTTTATCATATGCCTTGTTATTTGATAGCATGGGTCTTCCATTGTTGTTGTGATTCAAGATTACCTTGGTAATATTTTACTTTGATGTCTCATATAAATTTTAGAATCAGTAAGAAAGATCAGTGAATAAATAATCACAAACACACAAAACAATAGACAAACTGGCTCTGAGTTACTCATTGGAATCACATCTAATGTGTAGACCAATATGCAGAGATATATCCGGTTAAAGTCCTCCACAGATTAGGTATTGCAGCCCAAGAAGTTTACTGGTCCATTTTTGTGGATTTTCTTTGATTCGTTTCTGTTGTGTTTTATAGTTTTCTGCTCAATGGATTTGTTTTCGGATGAATTCATAGTTATCTTCTGCTTTGTGACATCCTGTGAGTGGTAACAATTTAACATTTTCTAAATGCTTATGCTATTACATAGAAATACAATTTACATTTATGTATCGTTACACTAGGTTTATGCTAAACATTTGTTTTTAGTATAGTTAGATGATATACTGGTAAAGGTTTTCTAAAAATCATATTTTTGTTTCTTAGTCTAATCTCAGGGCCTTTTGTTCTTTTTCCATGCTTTATTCTCCCAGCAGTATCATCCAGCACAGTGCTGAATAGAACTCGTGAGGGTAGTATCTGTATTTTAATCCAGGCCTTTGAAGGACATTTTGAATGATGTATGTACATTACTTATGATGTAACCACAGTGTTTTTCTTGGTGTTCAGTAACCCTTGAGAAGGGCATTTCCTTTTCCTCACAGTTGGATAACGTGCCTATGACCGACAGCTGTGGACTTTCATTGTGTGTCTTCTCTGTCTACCGATAGGACCCTCTGATTTTACCCCATTATTTATTTAATGGGAGAAATTGCACTATTGCAATTCTAGTGTTGAAAATAACACTAAAAATAAATGGTTCTAGGAAGAAACTCACATGATTGTGACTGCTATGCTTTCTGATGTAGTTTCTTACATTTTAAGAATTTTAAAATCTCATTTCATTAAGGCAGTCGACTTGAAGCTCCAGTTTCCTAATCTAGTCATGCTGTAATGTGCAGAGTTCTTTTGTCCCATAAGAGAAGTTAAGTTTCCCTTCTCCTTTTCTTCCTCCTCTTCTTATTTCTTTTTCTTTTGCTTTTTAGTTTCTCTAGAAGACTATAAAACAGATCATTGTAATTTCCTTTATTTCACACATTTAGAAGAATTCTCATTGAAGCCATTTGCTTCTGAAAAATTCTTTTTTGGGAAGTTTTTAGTCTCAGTCTTGCATAGATGCAGAATTGCTCAGAATCTGCTATTTTTCTTATGTGAATAATTTTATGCAGAATTTTTTGCATGAATTTGACCATTTTATTCTACAGTTTTAAATTATTGGCATGTCTTATTTTTATGTCTTCAAAACTTGCAGTTCTCTTTTTGAAACCCATTGATCATAGATCATAGATCATAGATCATAGATGGAAGCTTTTCAGAAGACCGGCTGGGACATTCTACAGCTGAGAAACAAATAACTGATTTGAACCAGTTCCCTATGTGGGGGCAGCAGCGCGGTGGAGTTGCCAGAGACAGAAATCAATGAACCTGGGTATGCAGTGAAAAAAGACATAAGGTGGTAATAATGATGATTGTTTTGTAGAACTTGTTAAAAAAATACAAGTCTAGGAAGCCAATGAACCCAAATAATATTAACAGAAAGATAAGATAATTGCATTCAGATGCATTGTAGTCAAACTTCTTAAAAATAAAAACAAGGAAAAATATTCAACATGGAAAAGGGAAAACTGATTATGACCTGCACTGCAGTAAAGCATTAGCTGCTGACTTTTCTCCAGAGGTAGCAGAGTCCAGGAGGCACTGGACTGCATTACTGATGCTGGAAGCAAAAAGCAACTGGACAAGCAATTGTGATGTCTGATGTAATAATTCTCCAAAAGGGACAGTGAATTAAAGAAACTTCCAGGCAATCATTTGCTAGTGCACCCAGCCTGGAAAACCTGTTGAAAGGAAATAGTGATAAATAATTGTTTATAAAATTACTTATTGAAATAAGCATAGCAGACATAGGAACATGAGAAACACTAGAAATCTGTGTTAAAAGATGCTTTTCTCTCTTTTTTTTTACCATTAATTACTTTGGAATATATGATTATTTATAGCAGTAACTCTGTGCATACTTTTTATTTTTAGTATGTATATATGAATGTATATATATAAATAATAGTGCAAAGCATAAGTGAAGGATATATCCATGTTGGAACAGGCTTGCCATATTTCATCAGAATGTTAACCATTTTCAACCTGCTGCAGACTTTTACAACTTGTTTTTAAATTGTTTACTTATTTATGTACCTGTATTTATTAAATTTTACTATATTTGCAGCTTTAGATAAAAATGAAGAGGCAGGAATAGAGATTTCCCATCCGCAGCGCTTTCTCCCTGCAGCTTGCGTAGCCTCCAGTTACCCAGATACTCCACGAGCGGCAGCCTCACCACAGTCCCTGAACACAGATGCACCCCTACACCCCAGTGCACAGTTTACACGATATTCGCCTTGCTCGAGAATGTCTATGGATTTGGACAGACGTATGAAACACGTCCAACACTGTAGTATCATATCACACTGCACTGAAAAATGCCCATATTCTATACATTTACTTTTCTTTCTCCTATTCCCTAATAACCACTGGCATTTTCCCTGTCTCCCTAGTTTTGTCTTTCTCAGAATCTCTCCCACTTGGAATCATCTAGTATCTCATTTTTTCGAGTTGGCTACTTTCCCTTAGTGATATGCATTCAGTTTCTTCCATGCCTTTTCATAGTTTGATAGTCCAGTTTCTTTTCTTGCTAAATTATGTTCCACTGACTGGATTGCCACAGTGTATTCGCCTACTGAAGGGTGTCTTGTTTGATTCTAAGTTTTGACAATTATGGGTCAAGTTTCTATATGCATGCGTAGGTTTCTGGGTGGATAAGTTTCCAGCTCATTTGAGAAAATACCAAGGAACACAATTTCTGGAATCACAAGAAAAAATGTTCAGTCTTACAAGAAACTACCCAGAGTGTCGTCTGGTGTGGACGGACAATTCCCTCCCCATGAGTGATGGGAGGGTGTAACCTCCTTCTATGTCTATGTGTTGTTGCCATTCTGGATGCTCCATTTTATAGCTCGTCGTAGTGTTGCTATTTATAGCACTTAATATATAGTGCAACCTAATACCATTATATATTGAGAGCATATTTTCATAGGTGTACTGGTCATATGTGTGCCTTGTTTAGTGAAATATCTGTTTAGACCATTGCCCCATTTTTAATTGGCTTGTTTGTTTTCCTACTGTTGATTTTTAAGAGTTCTTTGGTTTCCTGAATGCTTAATTTTATTTTTTAGCAAATGTACCCTCCGTGTGTGGAGTTGGTAAATGTCCAGAACACATTTCCATCCCTTTATCCAGTCCTTTTCCCTTCCCTTACTCTCTCTCTGCCCATCTCTCCATCACTTTGTTTTTTTGTACCTGCTTACAATACATAATATCTATATTCTTAAGAGTTCTTAGGATAATTTAAGTAAGAGTTCTTTGTCAGATGCCCCATTGGGAATGTTCTCTCCTAGTCTGTAGCTGTCTCTTCATTCTCTGTGTAACATGCTGTGCTCATTTTGGCAGCACACATGCCCTTGGTAAAACATCTCACGAAACAGAAATATTTAATTTTTAACAAATCCTTATTGACCTTTTTTCATGGGTGTCCATTTCTTGTTATTCCTAAAAAGTAATTACCAAATCCAAGGTCATCGAGCTTGTCTCTGATATTTTTCCAAGTGTTTTATTACGTTGCACTTTATATTTGGGTTTTTGTTTGGTGGTGAGGTTAGTTTATGTTGAGGGTCTAAGGTCCATGCTTTTCCTGCGGCTGTGCCATTGTTGTGGTACAATGTGGTGAAAATGATGATTTGACCACCTTCACAGACTCCTAATGCCTTTACTCCTCATCAGAGACTCTCGGCCTGCTCGGGTGAGTCTAGATCTGTGCTGCTCTGCTGTCCCACTGGCCGACCAGCCTGTCATCTCACCGACACCACAGTGCAGGATCCCTGTGGCTTCCCAGAAAAACAGGAACCTGGGTACCACCAGGGCTCCTTCTTTGTTCTCCTTCAATCTTGTGCTGCCTGCTCTGAGTGTTCGGCTTCTCCATACAAATTTAGAACCAGTGTGTTTATCAGTATGCACCACATAACTTCTCGGGGTTTTGATTGGGGTTGCACTGAATCAGTACATAGTGTAGAGAAGAAATGAAATATTGACAATGTTGATTTATGGTAGACTTGGGTACTTTATAAAACGCACACTGCAATACCTAGGGCAACCATTGAAATGAGTAATATGAAAATATGGTAAAAAGAAACAAGAGAGGAAATAAAGTAACCTTGAAAAGTATCCGTATAACATTTTAGAAGAAAAGAAAGAAGAAATGAGACATAGAGTATAATAGCAAAATTGCAGGCATAATTTCAACCAGATTCATAGTGATACTGGAAAAAATAAACTACGCGCTCCAATCTAAACGCTTATGGGTTGCTTAGGAATCTTACCAGTTGCTCCTGCAGGAGTGGTATTTGAATTCAAAAGCACAGATGGGTTAAAATGGTGCAGCAGATTGCTTGCTGTGATGTGCAGGGACTGCTTGTCTGCTCTTGCTCAGGTGAGTGGCTGGGCCGGCCTCTGCGCTGCTTTCCAGGCAGCTGCCGCTCTTCTGCAGGGACACTGCCAAGCCCAAAGCGGAGCGCTGCAGAGGATGCTCCCAGAGTTACCATCAGCCTGTGCCCCTCGGTGCTGCTCAAAACGTCTGTGGCCGTCCATCTCCTTCTACGAGGACGTCACATTCACAACACCAGAGCATAAGCTCGGGCAGTCGCTGCTGTGTGGCTCATGTGCCAGCTGTGTGGGCTGCGTCCCTGTCCCACTGCAAGCTCTGCCAGGGCGCAGGCACCTCCTGCCCTCGGAGTCCCACACAGAGCTTTCCACTCACTGTCTTTCTCACCAAGAAGGTTCTTCACCCACGTCTATGTCTCCCTATGTCGCACGCTCTCTATCCCCCTTCTTGTCTCCCCTAAGTGTAATTTCCTTAGGGGAGCTTCCACGACCATGGTCTTTAAACTTACACCTGCACAGCTCAGCGATCCCTCTCTTCTTTTCTGTTCTTTATTTTCCTCCAGAGCACAGATTGCTGTCTAGCTCAATGTGTGCTCTAGTGTTCTGCACTTCATCTAACACCCCAGCTGAAATGAATGCTCCAGGAAACCAAGCCCTGTCTTCTGTTAAGTCATCTTAGGACTGAAAGAGTTTTCTGGTGCAATAGAGAAGTACAAGTACAAAACAAACAGGTTTATTGAGGTGAGGGTGTGGAAAGGAGCACACAATCCAAGGTGACTGAGCTGTCTCCTTCGACCGGGATATGGGGTATGGGCCATATGTAACCGTTGAGCAGGGGTTGCTGCTTAGGGTGGGCATTGATGACGTGCCAGGAGCTGATTAGAATTTTCTTCACGAGCGCTGGGAAAGGAAAAAGGAAGTTGTACTAGGGGAAGGAGGAAGTGACCTCAGGATAAACATCCCGGATTTGGCCTTCCGCCACGTTAGACCACTGCCATAACCCTACAGTAATTTATTCTAAGGATAAACTCTTTCAAGGATCATTTGTACCAACATAGTCCTGGGCATGTGGTAAATTTTCACTGAATATCATGAATGAGTGGATTCTGAACCACTAAACAGACTTTTAAAACAGCAGGTGCTTTTTTCAAGCATTAAACTCACAGGATATGCGGTGTTTTAACAGAACCTTTCTAATTATTTTTTCATTGAGCAAGAAGTCTATGAAACATGCTAAACCACCCAAGGAACCCTGCTTTGAAGATGGCTTAAACATCTAACACTGGAACTAAAATAATGAAAACTGAGAACATTTGAAATTAAAACCAATCTAAATTGTTGTGAAATCTGAAGACTGCAATTAAAACTTTGCTCTCTCTCTCTCTCTCTCTCTCTCTCACACACACACACACACACACACATTCGCAGCAAAACGAAGAGAAGCTCAGAGGTCTCCTTTGCACCCCTGGCCTCCCAGAAGCCGCCCCAAGCAGACCTGTGTGTTTGCCTCTGTTGCTGAAAGCACCTGGCTGAGGTTTGGTCACCTGCACTGTGCAGGCAGCCTTAGTCTCACTCTCAGTACTGACCCGCGGGGCTGGATAGGTGAAAAATACCATCTACCTGCTGTGTAGTTGAAAGCTGCAGCTAGGATAAGCTGCAGTGAGAGGTGGCACCAATGGTGTATTTACCTCAAGGTCACTCCCCCCCATGACAACTTCCTTTCCCATTGGCGTGAAAAGGAGCCCCAATCAGTAACTTGTGCGATATCAATGCCCCTAAGCGCCCCCTCAGGTTGGAGGTTATGTGTACCCTGTGTCACATGTGCCAGTCAGAGAAAGCCAGGTTGTCTACAGTCATGGACTTCTCTCCCCGTCCTTTGAATAAAGGCTCTATTTATTTTATATCTTTTTTCTTATTGCACTGAAAACCTAACAGTAGTGATACAGGGGAATGGAACTCCCCACCTACTATGTTCAGTGCGAGATTGTGTTCTCTAAAATCGAAGAATGAATTCTAGAAACAACAGACGTTAAGAGCAGAATATATTTGAGAGAAAGAAAGCTTCTGTCTGTGAGAGAGACAGAAGGGGTCCTGAGTGGGTTGCCAAAGACTCAGTCTTTTCTAGGGACTTTTATAGAGTAAAATCATGGGGTGAGATGGGAACAAGGTAGGGAAAACTGGGAACTTGCAAGGTAGATGGCAAAAGGTGGGACAGAATTATGGTTAACCAGTAAGATTAATTGCTCAGGTAAAATTGATTAAATTGGAGACAAATGGGGAAGCCAGTCAGGTAGAAAGCGGGCATTCTTAGGGAGCAGTGACTCTTTTTGGGGATGGTGACTCCTGACTTCCTCAGGGTGATAAGAAACTCTTCAGAATACCAGTCCTTAGGATATGGGTGCATTTGTTTGATCTTTTGTTTGAGGCCTGGTCCACAGCGGGAGGGAGGTGTCTGTCTCCCCCACAGCTGCAAGGTATCTGGGCTTCTGCACTGGCTCCTTCCAGGACCTAGCCCTGTCTCACTGCCTATGTTTTTAGCTAAGTCAGCTGGCTGTAACAGTAGTGTAGTTTCAACATCCTAACAACACCCTAGTCCTACCCATCCATCCCTCTCTCCTCTAGCCCCTGGAATCTGTTTCCTTTATTCACCCTTCTTTGAACTTTGCAGAGCTGGAGTCCTGCAGTAGGTGGCCTTTCCAGACTGGCTCGTTCTGCTGAATGATGTACACCCAGGGTCCCTGGAGTCTTTCCTTGGCTGGGAGCTTATTCCCTTTTAGAGCTGAAGAACAGTGAATCCTTGGGATGTGTGGCCTCCAACTCTCTGGTATCCACCACACAAAGCAACTGGACGAGCAGCTTTCACACCATTCATGGTCAGTGCCTTCTACACAAACCCCTGCACCCCAAGGCCTTGCCTGAGGAATGCACACCCCAGGAGCCCTGTACGGACAAGTTCCACAGAGCAGAGCCTGCTGCCCTGGGCCCCAGCCGTGCCCTCCTTTCAGGATCCTGGGTGACTTCTGAGATGCTACCCCTCCCTCCCTCCTCGCTCCTGCTGTGCTCCCTGCACTGTTGCTTCAGGGTCTCTCTGCAGGGTAGGAGTTCTTATACATGAATTCAACTGCTTTCTGTCAAGTGAAACTAATTACATTATTTTATGAACACCAACCAGAGCATTAATTAATAGGCATTCAAAAAAGCAGCAAATATTACAAACATGAAACTATAGTTTATAATATTTTCCATGTTTATCTTTCCCTTTCATTTTTCTCTTCTTTAAGACTAGCAAATATATGTAACCTTAATTAAACTTAGATACTTTATTGTCTCTGCAACTAATCTGTCAAAACCCGAATTACTGGCAAATTAAAAGTCCTTATCCCTTTACTATCTTATAAGTGACAAATTCACCAAAACTGGAATATGCCATATAGGCTAAAGGAGGAAATTCAGACATAATGAAGCATAAGTGGCACCTCCGTCACATTGTCTGAAAATTAACACTGAACAGTAACACAGGTTTTATGTTGCTTTAAGAAAGAATGAAGTAGAGGTCTGAACCGTTACTCTTATTTTCAAAAAGAAAATATACTCACACTACAGACCTACTCTCTTCCTAACAGAATGCAGGGAGAATATATATATATACACAAATATAAATGCAAACAATTAATAATGACCCTGCTTATAAACACTTTCCGCACTAACAGATTTTGCTTTGTTCCACCAAAGTGGAATTAATTAACCCTGTTGCCGTGGGCAGTTCCACAAAACTTCTTTTCTGCTGTCCTTGGAGACTCTGAAACTCAGTTTGTCAACCTGGCTTTCCTGACTCCTGTTTGGATGCGGATCTTTCATTTCAGATTCTGCGTCCTTCTGAGTTCCACTGCAAGTGTGAACCTCAGGGGCAATGTGCTGTGTGGACATTTAATTTTGCTTGCCCTGGGACCAGAAAGTCTGACCTATTTCCCAGGGACATTTGAAGGATTCATCTTGGCTTGGGAGTTGAAGGTGCAAGTCACACGCAAAGTGTTTCTCCTGAGATTTGCTGGGGGCAGGCAGCTCAGGGTAGAAACACGGGACAAAGCCCACAACCCAGTCACTGCCTCTCACTCATCATTAGCAGGCCCTCAGGGGCCATGGGCTCTTTGTGGAGGTAATAAGTGTGATGTTATCTAATTGTTCACCCACATTCCAGAGATACTTCAAGGGTGCCATTCATTATTATAACTTACATTAGTCAGGCTTCCTGAAGTACAAACACAAAATGGGAAAAAAATTGAAAAACTTCTTTGAAAACTTCAGTGGCAGACATATGTACATTTTTGGATTTTTCCTAACTCAATCATCAACCAGTTAGAAGGACATATAAGAATTCATGAAATCTCAAGTTGAAAACAGTTCAAGGTGTTTCTGAAGTTGCAGGAAATAATCTACTCAGGAAAACAGGTGAGCTGTTTAATACCAGCAGCATTATAATACTTACGAGCTAGAATATTTAGAGGGATAATTTGCCCCTGGCTTTTCATCTTAGGTGCTAACAAAGCCAGGACCTGCAGTCACACGCTTTCTTCTCTCCAGGGTGGGCCAGGAAGACCAGATGGCTCATCACTGGAGTCACTGTCCATTGGATGTCAGTTTGGGGATATCACAAGGACCTGGAATAGCAGGGCAAGAAACCTATGCCTTCAGTGTTTAAAAAATCAGTGGAATACATAGACTAATTGCAAGTAGTGCCATTAGGAAACTTAGTATTAGTCACCCAAGGAAAGGAACTGAGGATTTGTTTAGTGTTTATTTTATTCTTCCTCTGGCAGGGACAGGAGCAGCAGAGACAGGATGGCATATACTGCGTAAGATGCAATCCCTCTCCCAGCACTATACAGTCTCAAAGCTCTGGTGGGGCTCTGTGTGTGTCTCCAAGCCTCCTCTGGCGTGGGCAGAGCAGGCTCCCATGCCCCGGAGTGCAGATGAGGACACCTCCGGCATTCACACCGTGGTTTACAGTGGAGGAGATGGCCTGACCCCAGCTCGGCCCAGGGCCCTGGGAGCCACAGGATGTGCAGAGGAGCCGCGAGGCTGCCTGCTCCGGGCCGGTGGCAGAGGTGGGTGCTCTTGTGCCCGCAGACCTGCAGGGATCACTAGCGTTCTGCACCCCTACAAAGAAGCCGAGGCTTGGCGTCACGTTGCAGAGAGAAGGGGTTTAGAGGTGATGCTGCTCCTCACAATGGGGGGGTTGGGGAAGTTAGCGACACACAGGCACACGCGTGGGTGTCCACACACTGTGTGTGTATACAGATGTATGAAGCATAGCTGGAGCGCTCTGGGGACTTAGGGACTTTCTCCGCACGCTAACTGGAGCCCTGCAGTCTGCGCCCTGAAGCCTACACTCAAATACCAGTGGGAATTCAGTTCCAGTCTCCTGTCCTCCCCTGTCCACTGCTGACCAGCTCAAAGGATTTCCTTGCCTTTTATGTCCCTTCATAGACACCAGCCATGATCCGAATAGTTGGTAAAGACAGATCCTCTCGTGGTATTTTCTGTGTGCTAAAAGGAAGTCTTTCTTTTTTCTTTCTTTCTTTCTTTCTTTCTTTCTTTCTTTCTTTCTTTCTTTCTTTCTTTCTTTCTTTCTTTCTTTCTTTCTTCCTGAACCCTTGCTCTTGAAACATGTTAAGAAACTTTTAATTCACAGCTTCTAACAAACAGCAGGGCCTCCTCCTACACAGCTGGGGAGAGCTAGTTTTTCAAACTGTTCATGTAATATTAATTAGCTGCCCAATGTAGCCAATGGAGATGTCACCAACCGGAATCATGGCACTGTCTTGGGCGAGTGGAATATATTTTAAACTAAACGTCTGTATGTAATTTATGAGACACATTACCCATTCACGTAGAACCTTTCGGTGCTATGACATTAGTCAGAATAAGCCCACCTCAGCCCCATTTGTCACCACTGCTATGAAAATGGAGAGTTATCTTGTAGCATGGGGCTTTCCTTTAAGCACCTAATAACTCACTGAACGGTTAATCTAATTCTGCGCCTGTTTACTATGGGAAACCTTGCAAAGGTTTTACATAATAGGCTCTACTTCAACACAGGCATTTATGTATGCAAGAACCCCTTCTTCCCAAGCACCTCAAGCCTCCTGCCCCTCACATTCCTGTATCTTTCCTGAGCTGCCCCAAGCCACAGGCCCCTCCCTCAGGCAGCTGTCGGAGCTTAGGTAAGGCAGGGTCAGCAGGGCAGGCAGCTCAGCAGCCCGGAAACAGCAGAGGCTGAAGGCTAACCAGGCGCAGGAAGGTAAATTACCTCAGCCGCCCCGCAGAAAGCACGAGGAAGTGGATGGGGCAGCCCCTGGGTATTGGCTTCAGTTCAGCCATTGCTTCCCAAAGTGCAGAAGCTGTGGCCGGTCCTACCCCACCCCCAGGACCCCTGTGTTAGCTGCTGACCCTGCTCCTCTGCCTTTGTCCGCTGCAGAGGGAGGTCCTGGCCTCCAGCGCCTAGTGGCCACCATCCTAGGGCGGACAGCGGCTGACGGGGAAGTGGAGGGGCAGGAAGTGAGTCCCTGAGGAGGGCTGAGGCTGGCAGAGCAGGGTCCGGGGGACAACGGCCTCCCACCCACAGCAGGGCGGGTTCCCTGAAGTAAGAGGAGCCAACCTGAGGGAAGCACTGCTGAGCGCTGAGGAGGGGCTGCGGGCGACTGCGAGCCCCGAGCAGACTGGGACTCCAGGAACACACAGTGGAACCACACTCACTGAACTGACCCTGCCGGTGACCTGGCGGATGACACCATTCAGAGGTCACCTCGGCCTGCAGGGACTACAGCCTGAGGACCGAGCAGTGGCTGTCAGGTCCCCACGCGGCAGGGCCGCTGCACCGGGCAGGCCTGCTTCCTTGCAGACCACCCCAGGAAGCTCAGCGAGTGCCCCACAGTCCCTCGCCCTACCCCAAAGACCCAGGGCAGTGGCGTTATCGCCACAAAGCAAAGGACAAGATACAGGGGTATGAGGTGCCATCATGACTGTGTCACCACTTTGGAGTGCGCATCAAATTTTAAACCATCAATAAACTGAAAAGAAGCATAAGGGTAAAAAGAAGCACATTACTGATGAAAGAATGAAATCTTTAGCTGCGCTGTGCTGCTGACTTCTGAGGAAGCGAAATGATGCAAAATCTTAACCTGAGCTCATAGCTGACGGCGAATAATTGGACGGCTGTCACATTATTTTGTGTACCTTTCTGTTTAAATTGTTCTATAATAAAAGTAAAAGCATTTCAATACGTACATAAAAATTAGGGGGCGTGTTGGAGTCGTATAAATTAAATTGATAATTTCTAGCTGGCTTATAAAACCTTACTTCTGACATTCCAACCAATAAAAATAATAAATTGCTACGAATTCAGCCTTGAAAATTAAAATCATAATTGGAAAAAATTGCATGGTGCACCAGCAATTTTCTATGTATTTAAAAATAAAAGAGAGAGAGGCAGAGAATGACTTGGTTGTGTTCTCATTAGCAAGCACCTAAGCCCTAAACAGGAATAATCGAAAGTCTAAGCTTAACATGTAGGTGTAAAATGCTGTTTTCTGCTTCAACTCTCCTGTCCTTGTTCTCACGGTCATGGCAGGTCTTTATTGATGGTGACGTCACTCTGCCTGGGACGGGAGCTCCGGAAGAGCAGCGCACCCTTCTGGGCATGTCTGCAGCACTTTTCACAGATGATTGGCATGTGGCCCAGCAAACTGCCGGGAAAGACCCGCCTTCTTGTGGGTGCACCGTCCAGTAGGATTGCAGCTCGGATAACTGGGGCGGGAAGAAGGAAGAAGCCCACCTGCGCTGGGATGCGCCTAGGTGCCTGAGCTGGTGCATCCCTTGCTGCTTGCAGTGGCCTGCAGCTTCCCCAGCTTTCAACACCGACTCCCGCCAGCAACCGTGCACAGAGCTACCAGAGCTTGGACCTTGGACTGGCTCTGCTCATCTGTGGCTGTCAGCTCCCAGGCCTGAGCGTGCTGGCTCCCGTGGCCTCCAGCGTGTGGCAGCCCCTGACCCTCCTGCCCCAGGCCCTGAGAGCCCAGCCAGGAAGCCCCTTCGGAGCGACTGACTGCTGCTGGCTCTGTGTCTCTGCAGAGTCCCGACCCACACAGGTAGTCCTCAAAGGACGCTGCGAACCCTGGGGCTGCGGTCCAGCGGTGCCTCCGAGTCTGGCGGATTCGGACTGAGCACAGCGGATTTCTGGCCGACTGAAAAGCGGGATTTTATCTAGCTTTTGGAGTTCTGCTTTATCTTCAATCGTGTCACCTATACTTAGCAATAAAGACCGCCTTCGCAGCATTCTTGTAGGATGATTGCTTCCCTTCGTGTCCTGGGCAACCGAATTAGAATATCCGTGAAAAATCCGGAGGCCCCTTGGCTCTTCTGCCCTCGGCAGCCCAGCACTGCCCTTTCTTCCTCCCAGCGGCAATGATCGGGGCCACAGGCCAGACCCACTCTCCTAACCATCCCTCTCAGCCCCTCTGTGTCAGCTGTTCCCTCTGCTCATCAGGAGAGGAGGAGGAGCGCAGGGCCACCGCACAGGGAGTCCTGGCCAGGTTTATGTTCTCGTCCAACACTGCTACCCACAGCAGCATCCCCCCAGCACGGAGTGTGCTCTCACCTGAGTCGACAGCCGCGCGTGCACGGCCTCTCATTTTGATTGTTTTCCGTATAAAATCATTTATCAGCAGTCTTCTGACTGCTAAATCTAAGAATTGCTAAGAGCAATGTCTGCCTCTTCTTTGTACCGCAGGGGAATCATATTTCCCTGTCAGGTAAAGTTTTCACCATGAAGCACTTTTGTAATATTTTAAGGGGTGATAACAGCTTTGTGATGCCATGTGAACACGGGCTCTCATTTCCACTTTAGAAAGGCAAGACTGAAATTATCTTCAAGGAGTCGTTTTTATGGGTTTGGGGTCTTGCTGCATTAATAAGGCTGCCCTCAATTCTTGAGATCACACAATTCCATGCCCTCGCCTCCTGAGTGTGTCACCGGAGATACCACAATACCAGGCATCAACCCACCTTGTTTTAGCCCACTAATGGGGAGAAGGGAAAGGAGAGGAAAAGAAGGTAAGGAGGAAGAAGGTGAGGCAGCCACCCTCTCATTCAGTGCTTTGATCCTTTACCTAGCAGTCAGCCAAGTGACTCAGTTCGTGGTCCTGTTACATCGTGGGACCACTTTGGAGGACCTCGAGGGACCAGGCTAGGTAAGAAGAAAGCAGCAGGACTCCCCAGGCTCTGTGTCTGTGGCACCTGCTGGTCCTTTCCCAGCTGACCCATTGGACCCCAGCTCCTCCACTGTTGGCCGCTCTTCCCTGTGTCATGTGAAGATAAGCACCCAGTGGTGTCCCTTTTTTCTCTCTCCCATTTTTAACTTCTACTCTGGCTTCCGTCAGCAATGCTCAACCTCAATTTGCGGTCTTACCTTCTGCTGTACATTAAATGTGTGTATGCCCCGGAATCCAGTGTTGAAATCCACTCCCCAAATTGATGGTTCTGGACAGAGCGCCTGTGGTGAGGACTGGGTCATGAAGCTGGTGCCAGCTTAACGTGCCATAGAGTCTTACAGTAAATGTTTTCTTAAAGAAATGAGGGAGGGCTGGGGATTTAGCTCAGTAGCGTAAGCACATGCCTGGCAAGCAAGACGTTGCAAGTTCCATCCCCATTGCCCCCCCCAAAAAGAATGATAGAAACATACAGCATGGTAAATATATTTTTAAAAAGCTGCATGTGTTATGAGTTATAGATAATTGCACTGCTATAGTTTTATTAAATAGGTGACACACTAGGTTTGTTAACACCATCACGATCTCAAACATGAGTAACACTACACTGTACTACTGAGACGGCTGCTACGTCTGAGTTCCATTACAGTCTTGCAGGACTACCACAGCTGCAGGCCCAGACTTACACCATGCCATTACCTTGCAGGTCTATCTGATACTACCCCCAGCTCTTTCTCTGACCCTGTTTGCTCCTGTCCTCTCCCTCTCTCTTGTACATTGACCGCTCTGACCACCCCCCTAACTGATAGGGACGCCTGTCTGAGATGCTTTCATGCATGCTATTTTTTACATTGGAGGCTTCTTTTGCCTTAGAGTTGCATGCATTTAATTTAGTCTGTGTTTAAATGTTGGCTTGTTAGCCTGTCTGTGACTGCTATACAGTGTTAGTGTTTATTTCCATCAGATGCTATTTATGCAGCCTAGTATTTTTAGTATAATATATTCCTATTAGACACACTGCATGCTTCTGCTGGCCTAATGCCTGGTGCACACCCTCCCTGGAATTTAAGTTTTAGGAAAGAAGGGAATTTGTCTGTGCTGCCTTCCCCACTGCTGTGACCTCAGTACCTGGCCCAGTCTCTAGCACTTTATGTATGCTCAGTAAATATTTGCTGAATGGGTGAGATCATTCTTTTTGCATAACAGATGTCAGATTAATCTCCCAAAAGCACACATTCTGCACCAAACAACTTCTGTCCAAAGCATTTCATCTGTTCTCCCCTTTGCTGAATTAAGTCATGGAAATTTTATCCTGGAATTTCAAATACCCTGGGAAAGTGGACGGGAAAAGGAATTAATAGTGTTTTCTAACAAAGTACCTTATTGTATATATAACTATTATGTGAAAAAGACAGTCACAAGGGGCTCCAGAACTGGAAAGATTACAAGACACTGGGGTCCAATCCCAGAAGGGTCTCTTGCACTAATAATTAATTGTATCTGCAGAAAATTCCAGTGTCAGAGAGACTATCTGGGTTTCCATCAGTGGAAGACCATGAGAAGCCCAGGCCCCTAGGGAGCTTACTTGTGTAACACTGTGCTCAATTTGAGGTATATTATGAATACTATTGCCAAAAAGGAGACTCTTTCAGCAGCACATTGGGAATCACATCACACCAGGACCAGTGGAAGGAACAGTAGAAAAATGAACTTGTTTCTCTGCCTTAGAGAGGATTCAGGAATATAGACTAGATGCTTTCAAAGAGTATTTGATGAACCTCTATATATAAGGAGAAAAAAACCTTGTGCTATGCCAGAGGGAAAATTGTTTGAAACAATTCACTAGGTTCATTCAGTTAATATTCAAAAATATCTCAAAATATTAGCTGAAAAACTATGGAGGTGACTTACTGTGCATATGCTCATTTCAAAGTATTATTAGCAGAGACCCCGAGATCTACTCTAATGAGAATGTGACAAAGTAGTTCAGCAGTATATTACAAAGGTTTGGATAACCTAGCTGAAAAGGATGGAGGAAGAGAGGTGATGGCCTCAGCAACTTGGGAAATGAATAAAGTCTAAGTGAAAAGATGTGTACAAAATCACTAGACTCCAGCTCTTGCATTTGTTTCCCGTGGGATACACACCAGCATTTCTGAAACCACCACATGTGTATGGCAATTGAACAGTTTAGGATGAATTCATGTGCCTTTTGAAATACATAGTGAGGTTTAAAAACAGAAATGTTTTAGGTGTGTTTATAAACCAGGTTAGCACACAATGCATACCAGCTTCCAGTAGACCGAGTGTCCTCAAGCAGTGACTTCACCATCACATAGAGTGGGGCTTTTAAAACCATCGTCAGATAAAAGGGACAACGGTCTTTGAAGAAATGGCTGGTTCTAGGATTGAGAGAGAAAATATCTAAAGGAACTTATGGCACCTCGAGGTTACAGAATGTTTAAAAACAGTGTTACACACACAAAGAATGATGTAGGTGTGTCAGAGCGACACAGAAGCCAACTGGAAGAACTCCCTAAGGCTGAGGCTGTGACAGTCTGAACAACAGAGTGCACAAAACAGTGCTGGGTTGCAGCCTGCCATGAAATACAAGCCCTTGAGTGCACGCTGACATGAAGAAGGTTGGTTGGTGTGCAGACACTCTGGGCTCAGGGGAATCAAGCACAGCTCTTTGTTCCTTAAGCATGGGCTGTGCATATTATCGCCCAAATGTTCAGCATAGAAACTCGGCAAGATGTTGTCTGTACAGTGGAGAAGCTGCCTGGCCAGGAGATCATGGCTAATATCAGCACTGGTAACCTATATTGGTAGTAGGTACTCTTTTTTTTAATTTTAAATAGGATAAAATTAAACACAATAGAACAAAACAAAAGAGAACACAAGAAAGCAATGTAAGAGACATAAATTTCAAAGCAAGACAATCAGAGATCTTCACTATCATATTGTCTCTTGTTTTCTTCCCAATAGTTGTCCATAGCTTCACATACAGAGAACTCACATGAAACAACGTAGTATGGAGCTGATCTGAACAGGATGAGGATGGCATTTTAGGTCTTCAAGACCAGACAATAGAGAAGCCAACAATGGCTGTCACTGTGTCTCTTATTATCTTCAAAATAGCTGTCCATACCTTCATGTATGTTGAACTTAAACAAAACAAAACAAAACAAAACAAAACAGTCTAAAATCACTCTGAACAAACAATGATAGTATTTCTGGATTTCATATCATGATGCTTTGGAATCAGCACTGGGTACTGTAGTGTCTCTTTTCCTTCAAAGTAGTTGTTCATTTCATCATGCATTATATAATTGGTTCTCATAAACTGTTTATAAGTTCGATGCATGCATGAGTCTATACATTTATATCTATCCTTTCTGTATTAGCAGAATTTGCTATACAAATTTGCTGTAACAAAGCAAGAAAAAATAAAACAAATTCCTAGAAAAGCATGAAATGAAAAAGTCATATAAAACCACAATACAAGGTGATCTACAATGGTTACCATGATGTCTCAGCAGTATATAACAATATTAATAAAAGCAAAACATTGGAGACATTATAAGACTTCAAAAGTGGGTAATAATCAAACCAGAGTGGGTATCCTAGTGAATCTTGTCATCTTCAGTGTAGTGGCCTATACTCTTAGACTTGATACTATCAGTCATAACAGATTCAAATAAAATCAGTCAATACAAAACGGCAATCTAACAAATCAGATTCAAAAAGATCATTCATAATAACACAGTAAGTTATACATACAGGGTTTCAGATTAAGTTAATAGGAAATTAAGGATGATTGCCATAATATGTCCTGCTATTTTGGGGATGGCTGTCCATGCCCTCAAAGCTAGTGTAAGTAGACAAACTGGAACAGAATATAATCAATCCAAACAGAGTGGTGAGAATAATGTAGATTTTAAATACTGTTACACTATTAACAGTATCCTCTGCCTTCTTTTTTTAGACTATTCCTTCCCTTTCACTTCCACAGGGTGCACTGCACATTTTGAGTCCCACTAACTCCCTCAGTTTTTAGACTGAGGGGAGCAACCTGCTATTTACCCTAACTGGTTCTCAACCTTCTGACTCCTGGGCTTGATCTCGAGATGTATTCCTTTACCTATAAAAGCCTCAAGGTTTTCCTTCGTTATAGCTGAGTAGTTCTCTACTGCATAAAAGTATCGTGTCCTTTCAACCTATCTGCAGGTGCTGGCCAAGTTGCCCCTATTTCTCTCTGGTTCCCTGTCACATAGAGCATTGTTTTCTCATATTTGACTTTCTGTCCATAAACCCTCTTTCAGGTTAATTATGGTTTCAATACAGAGCATATCAATGGACCCTATCTCCTGATCTACTCTGCCTGTGTTTCTTTTTGTTAGTATATCAAGGCCATCTATGCTAGAGATTACAGCCAACCTTCTCTGCCTCATTTCTGCTATTCTATTTTCTGCCACTGGTTGTCTATTTTCCTCTTTCATTCCACTGTCTGCCCCATTCATTGAGGCCTCTCTGCCACTGTTCCTGTAATCCTGATATTTTTTTTCTCTCTCTCTAGAATGTCCTTCAGTAATTTTTGTAGGGTTGGATCGGTGGTCATGAATTCCCCCAGTTCCTCTTTATCATGGAAGCATCTTGTTTCTCCATTAATTTCTAGAGACAGTTTTGCAGGGTACATCAATCTAGGCTGAAGGTTATTTTCTTTCAGGGCTTGGATTACTTCGCTCCAAGCTCTTCTTGATTTGATGGTCTGTGTTGAGAAGTCTGCCATGATTTTGATGGGTTTTCCTTTATAGGTGATCTGTTTCTTTTCTCTGACAGCTTTTAAAATTCTGGTCTTATATTGAATTTCTGGGATCTTGATTATTATGTGTCTGGGTGTATCTCTGTTTTGGGTGTAGGTGGCTGGAGTTCTGTATGCTTCATACATCTGCATATCATTTCCTTTTGTTATGCTTGGAAAGTTTTCCTTAATTATTTCTGTGAATAGCATTTGTAATTCCTTTGTTTTGACTCCTGCTTCTTCATTCACATGTTTTATTCTTAAGTTATAGATCCTCCCTGTCGTCTTCTAGCCTTTGTATTGTTACTGCCTATTGCCTTGTTATTTTTAAAAGATCTTTCCTTTCATGATCCCACATTGAAAACCTGTCTTCAAGTTTTGATAGTCTATCCTTAGTTTCTTTCAAGCAGTTTTGCCAGATTTCAATGGAGTTTTTAGTTTCCTGGTAATGTCTTTGTGTCTGTGTCATGTATTCGAGGTTTTCTTTATATTTTTCATCAAACATTTCTCTCCTTCTTTGGTGTTTGTTCATTTTTCCATCTGTGTCTTCTTGAAAGGTGCTTAGCATTTCTTTTATTAATCTACTTATATCTTGCTTAACTTGAATTAATATTTCAGTTTTGAGCTTGTCTATGAGGTCCTGAAGATATCTCTTTATGGCAAACTGATGCCATGTTTGATGCTGCATGTTTGCTGCCCTTGTTCTCTTTTGTATTTACCTTTCCTGGATCAATATTTTCGGGGTTGGGGGCTGGGGCCTGGGTTTTTTTTCTTATTTCTTTCTCCTGTCATGATTTTGGTTCCTTCCATAAAAGTGGAGTTCCCAGTCCCTTTCCCTGTTGGTTACAGCTCCTCTGAAGCATGCTGGCTAGGGGTTTCTGCCCTCTCCAGTCCACTGTTAGCCACTGAGGCACAGGAAGGTGAAGTGTATGCTGGTCCCTCCTCTGGGCCAGCCAACCTTTGCGGGCCTTCACTGCATCCGTGTGTGCTATGCATAGGGAACTGGTTTGGGATGACTTATTGGGTCCCGGTCAGCGGTGTGACCCAGGCCAAGCAGATCCCACCAATCTACTCCAGGAGTAGAGCAACCAACTGAAGTCACTGCCGTTCCCAAGTTGGGCCCATCCTGCTGGACTCCAACATGTCGTCCAGTTGTTTGCCCCTTTCCCATGGGAGGATCTTATTCCCAGCACTTACCACTGGTCAATGCCAGTCCCTCTCTGGCTCTGTTCTCCATTGGCTCCCGAACCTCTGGCTTCAGTGCGTCAGCTCGACTGCAGTGCGAGTTCACAGCAGCTTCACTCGAGTTGCATGTGGGTGGCTAAATCCAGTTGCAGCGGGCACAGGTTGGAGTGCTCAGGTCGGACTTGACAGGAGCTCTATAACCACTGATCTTAGCTTCTCTAATGGTAGCCCCCCGGGACTTTATATTTGAACTCTTTTCTCTTCAGTTTTTTCCTGGGTCCAGAGAATCCGTCTCCCTCTGTCTGGGTTTCTCCAGGATGTTTTATTCTGGCATCTGAGCTGTCTCTCTCAGAGAGGCTGCTCATCCTGCTACCTATCGGTCCACCATCTTTAGCTCCTCCACGGGTAGTAGGTATTCTCACATGATACCATCTTCTCCCTCAAAATCCATAACTCCTGCCAGTCGAGAGAAAAGCATCACACAGTTCTCCTCAAAGACTCCGTCTATGAAACTCCTACTGTCTTTCACACAGCCATGGTCTTCACAAACAAGGAAGGTCATAGAAACTGTCACAGCAAACAGAACCTTTGGGAGATATGACAGTTAGCAGTGGTGACATGGTCTAGAATGTAAAAAGCATACTGCCTGAAATGTGAGGATATTTGGAAAACATGGGATTTAGATAATCCCGATATTTCAGTGCTGGCCTGACAGCAGTGTGCCATTTGTAGGGCCCACAGGGCTCCCCTGGATTCACACACAAGCACAGGGAGTAGGAGGCAGCTTCCTACAGTGCAAGGCGCCTTCTGGCTTCCACCAGAAATGGAAATGCAGCTGCCCTGCTTCCTTAAGGCCACAGCCCACAGGGAACCAGAATCCCCTGCTGGAGGTTAAGTGGGAGCTGCATTGCAGACTCAAATGTCAAGCCCGTACTATAAACTGCACGCCTTACACTACGCATGCAGGTGACCCTTCTACAGATCTTTATAACTCCAATAAATCTAAAATTATGCTGAAGTCCAAAGTCCATTTTAGAAACCAAGTCTCTAGCTATCATCACTGAGGAGGCCTGCAGTCCTGGACGTGTCTGAGCATGAGAAGCCTCTCAAAAGATTCCACAGCAGCATCAAAGCCCAGGGTCCTGGGGCATCTGACCATGGAAATGGTGCCTTCGGGCTGCACTTCGGGCAAGACGTCCTGTGAAAAGGTCCAGCCTCGGGGCAGGATGGACATCCGGGCACCAGTGCATCAGGCATCAGCTGGGTGCCCTGCAAGGTCCTGGTCTCCCCCAAGCCTCAGTTGCCCATGCAGACAAAAGAACCATAACAGGATTCCTGCAAATGGTTGGAATAAGCATTGTATAAAGCAGTCCACATGTATTGTCTCTAAACTCCACTTAAACATTGAACAAAGCAGCTCCAGGATTTGTGTATTAACTAAAACAATCTTCAATTGATGTCCTACCTACGTTTGTTTCTTTCTTCCATTCAAGGGTCTCCCCCACTAAAGACACACAATCTGTCATACTTTCTTTCAAAGCTCTTAATCAAAGCCAATGTTATCAACAACACCCGGGTCTCTGTTCTTCACTTTCCTACTTTTCATTCACACTTACATTCCCTCAATAGTTTTAAATAATGAGCTGTATATTGAACCTCCATGCATGCTTTTATTAGCATCTTTCTCTTAGTTTTACCTGTCATGAATACCCCACGAGCACCTCAATATCTAGTTCAGATGCCACCTTACTAATATATTATGTTTCCTGGCTTCCAGCAAAAGTAGTGTAATGGTTGGTATATTGTATCAACTTGAGAAGTTCAGAAGTTTAACTCAGCAGGGGATCAGGGTCCTCACTTTGTAAACATCATCATCCTCTGTGAGGAGAGGGAAGGAAAGATGATGTGAGTACTGCACTGGCCTTTAGGGGGTGATAGCCTGCTTACAGTATAAGGGAGGGAAAGAGGCTTGCTTACTCTCCCTCTTTTGCTCTGCTGCTTTTGCTGTCTTCTGCCACCTTGAATAGTTGCCCGTGTCCCATGCCACCCTGTCTTGAAGCCAGATGATTATAAACTGAAACCTCCACAAATTGTGAGCTAAACTTTTTCTTCCTTAATTTTGGGCATTAAATATTTTTTCTCAACAAGATAAAAGTAAATAAGACAGACAGATAAGTCTCTCACCTGCTCAGTTCACCTTCTATTTTCATGACATCTATTATAACCAACACACTATGCTTTGCTTTATTATTGTGCATATTCTTTATTTTAACTCAGAGATAATAGGCACTGAAGCCAAATTTATGCATTTCCTCTGCAGCACTGGGAAAATTCTTGATTTTGGTTCTATGCTAGACATTTAGGGAATGTGAGTTAATGAAGGTAGTTATACTTCAAAGCATCTTGGTTTCAAATGGTCAGTATCTCTGAAAAGACCATTTGGATATTTGTGAGTTCTTAAACTGATGAATACTTAAAATGCAGTCACTGTCAATTGGACTCTGAGTCTCACTGCTGTAAGATGAAGAATCACAAGCAACATACACCTGCCAATGATTAGCTGTCAGATCCAACCAAAAAGTACATTGGCGAAACAGTGCAAGACAAGGCAATTGGAAAATACCATTTTGGTTTTGTAGATTTTGTTTTTTGCTGTCTCTTGTTGGGTCATTCTCAGTTGGTGCCAGTATATGACAGTTTCTGCAGAAACCTTCCAAGCAGAAAACTGATATGTTTTCACATTTCTCCTAGCCCTGAGCCAGGCGCCTGTGTCAGTAATCCCTTCACAAGCCATGCTGTTGCCTCCCTCATCTCTTCTCAGCACTTGTTTCTGTCACAATCTCTTTGGAAATGGGGTCAGAATGAGCATTGCTGGAGGATTCGGGTCTTTTGTTTCAAGGGAAATGCACTCAGATTGCATGTTGATGTTACCCACTGCAGCAGCACCGTCTCACCTTTCCAAAGCTAAAATCCTTAGAAGCACCCCCACAATCACGGTGCTCGTGAGGATGGGCGGGGGGCGGGCTGTGCAGGCATCTCAGGGTTGCAGTTGTAAAAATACTATCACAAGGGGTGCAACCGCAATTCTGCCCCTATAAATAGAGCACATAAATTGTTTTTTCTGTACATATTTTTGCTGTCTACCACTGAGGGATGATTTTCCCAGAGTCAGTAGACTGACAAAAATCAAAATCTTATTGTTACCACAAATCGGTACATCAAAAAGCTCAAGGAATCTATCATATACTCACTCAAAGGCTCAAAAAAATCTTAAAAACCCCCATGGGCACAATTTTTAAAAATCAGAGACATACCACCCAACATGTAGCTAATGTATATGACCCAACCTTTCAAATAAAACAGACTATATACTTTGAATTTAAATCATATTATGTATATTTGCTTGAAAATATAATAAATTACATAATTTTAAATATCCTTCTGGAGAATCACATTTGTCCTAGGAACAATTTATGTGACTCTATATATTTATAAAAAAGAGAAAATATTCACATACCATATATCGCTACAAATATTGTCCTTTGTATAATTCAGGTTAGCATTAATTATACTTACTTTCAAAAACCATGTTTAGCTTTCCATTATAGTATTTTTCTACTATCTTTTCAACTCCTTTCATTTGTAGAGTGCATCTCACTTTGAATTACAGATTTTTCACATATGTCAGGGATTTTTGGAATCATCTATCAAATCTATCCATTTTAATGATGAGGAAACAGACACCTAGAAATATTCAGAACTGCTGGAAGGCAAAGAGTGCCATTGATTAATCCTACTACGATGTGATCCCTTCAGCAAGAAGACAGAAAAAAAAAATAGAAAAAGCAGGTCAACAGGAAATACCGGCAGTAGGATAATCTCACATTGGTCCAGGGGCTGCCTTACTTTTTTTAAAGGCAAAACCGAAGTCAGTTCCAAATGTAATCCCAAACATTGGGGTCATTTTGTTTGGAAGCCTATGGAAGACTGGAAAAGTTAAGTCCGGCCTGTAGACAATGAGGGATTTAGAGGCCAGGGAGGACAATAACACATGAAGGGTCGAGGTGCGGAGATCAGATGTTAGAAAAATCAGCAAAGATTTTAAAGACCTGTTATCCGAGGGCCTTCATTGCAAAGACAAATTGTCCTGGGCACTAACAGTGTCCAGAGGGATTTGCAACCCTGGCTCAGAATAGCTGAGTAAGGACGGCAAAACGTCCATGGACCCAGAGACAAGGCAACGTGGTGCGGACGAGGGAGTCGGGTGGCATCAGGAGGTTGCTGTCTGAGCTGGACAACAGAAGCAGACTTCCTTCCAGGGCCGGCAACTGCAGGGAGCTGGGCCAGCTCTGCTCCAGACCACAGTGATCCATTTAGATATTGGAAAATGAGTAACAACAACAAAGCAACATCTATTATTGCCTGTTTATCGATGTGGCCATGCTGTGACTGCAGTATGCACATGAGACCTCGTGGAGGATGCATAAGAATCTTAATTGCTGGTTTATTTCACACATTGATGCGCCTCCTTGTTTAATTACAAGGAGGATGTGTTTCTCAGCTGCCTATCCCCCACTCACTGGACCCAGAACCCTTCCCAGCTTCCTCTGCCAACTCCCAGCCTGAGCAGGGGCCTAAGAGTAGGTCCACGGAGTTTGCGGGCCCCCATCCATGTCTCAAGGTGCCCGCACAGCCCTCGCTCTGTGCCCAGGTGTCCCAGACTGAGCAAATCCCTTAGTTGTCTCCTGTGTGCTGTGGGTGTGATGGTCCCGTGGGAAGACTGGTCCCTTTCATCCCAAACCCCGCCTCTCAAATGTTTCTCAGGGTCTCCTTTCATGACTTTGATTAGACTTCTCCATGCTGAAAACCTCAGGCAATAGCTTTGTTATAAAGGCTGAGTAATTAACAAAGACATAACCCTCACAGCAGCATTGACAAGCACGCCTTTTGGTGCTCTTCAGGTATTGTTAAAAGAAAATCTTTTAAGCAAGCCGCATTTGCCAGAGTGCATTTGGACAAAGAACGTTCATGATTTGGGTGTGCTCGGAATGAGAAGAGGGCCAGGGTCTCCCTCTGCCAGCTGCAGTGTGAGCAGCCAACTTTTAGACAGAACAGGAAAGCAGAGGAAAGAAATCCGCCGGTTTCTGGATGCTCACGATTCTGTGGGTGCTGGGGGACCAGTCATTGCTGTGACTGCCCAAACCTGGATGCTTGCGACTGTCTGAATTCAGCTGCTTCTTGCACCCTTAACATTTGCTTCCATTTGTCCACTTATGAAGGGCGCAGCACACTGCATAAGGAATCAAAGTGCTGAGGGAATTAATGCTCCCTGCTTGTCTCAGGTGGCATCTTGGAGCTGGAAATAAAACTAGCCAGTCACACGGCAAGTTACTGTCTCAGGAAACCTTTCCGTCTTTAGAAGTCTTTAGAACACCAAAGATGTTATGTTTACAAGGAGTATACATGTGAATATTTAACGTATTAAAAATTAAACATGAAGGAAAATGTTAGTCATTTAAAATAGCAATATTAAATAGAGGTATTTAAGATTTCATTCTAAATGAATAGCAGTGGATATATACATAAATAGAATAATAATTCCATTAATGCTGCAAGGCATCATTTTATTTTATGTATATATGTTTTACATATTGCACATATCTGTTACAGAGCTATCTGTACACATGATGCTTATTTATTATAAGATATTGTCATGTTGCTGTGCTAAAGATCATGGTGATGCAGGAATAGAAATGGAAATGTTTACTGGGCTCTGCGCTTACAATGGGTACACTTGACATTCTTCATAGTGTCTGCTACAGCGCCACTGAAGCAAAAAAAAAAAAACCAATAGAAAAAATGAGGAAAAGAGTGCTTCATTCTGAAGAGTTTTCTAATATTGATGAATTCAAGTGTACTCGTAATTAAAACAAATACTCACAGGCAGATCGAGCACCGATGAGGCTCTGAGGAACTCACTGAAGGAGAGCGTGTGGTTTGCTCACCCTCACCCACTGCACCTTGCCTGGAGCCGGGAGCTTGGTGACCGCAGCAGCTGCCACATGGCTGGACTGCTTCTGTCACCCTGCAGACAAACAGCCAAGGTGACGGCTGCAGAGGGTGGCAGCTTTTCTTCCTGAGCTTCTCTGCTGCCGAGTTTGGAGCTTCATTTACCTTCAACACCAAGGTTAAGCTTTTGCTGTGTGTATATGAGACTGAAAGACAACAGAAACACTACCAAAGATGAGTGCTAGAACTCACAGTAGACCAGGAACAAATTACAAACCGGCTTGGATCCTAACACCGGTGTTATTTCGGCAATTCAGTCTCCTGGGGTGTGGCGGGGTGACTCTGTCCAGTTTTCCCAACCTGCTATTTTATGGGCTCTTGGCTTCATCTTCAGAGCTCAGAGGCTGAGATCTGAGAAACCCAGGAGGTAAAGGAACGGAGACCTGAGTGCTCTATGGAAATTTTGCAGCTTGGCTAAGTACTCTGACTGATTTCTACACAACAGTCTCACTTCTATAGATGTTATGTTTCCTAAACACGAACGTTAGTATAATAATGAGCTAAAGACATGGATATTAAGATCTGTTATAACATACAGAGGCTCTATAGAGTTGATGCATTTTTTCCAAAGTATATTTTTAGGAAAAATAAACGTATTTTCCTGGCTCCCTTGATGTCTGATTGACAGCTTAAAAATGCATATATTCCAAAGTGGTTAAGG
Organism: Dolichotis patagonum; assembly: GCA_004027295.1. NCBI lineage: Eukaryota > Metazoa > Chordata > Mammalia > Rodentia > Caviidae > Dolichotis > Dolichotis patagonum. The sequence goes on from PVJX010002734.1 coordinate 93,379, forward strand.
TGATGGTTTGATATAGGTACACATTGTAAAATAAGGACTGGAGTCAGGCTAATTATCCTGTTCCTCTTCTTACCTACTCACCACTGGCCATCTGAATGTGTGGTGACTACACATGGTGAATGTCCTCTACGTGATTTCAAGGACAGTGCGTTGTTGTTAACTACTGGGCTCATGCCACAATTCACACTTCAGCACTTACTGATCTTAGAACTGGACATCTGTCCCCTCTGACAAACATCTCACCTTTGAGGCCCAAGCCAGCTCCTGTAACCACCGCTTTACATAGTGGGTATGACTTTTGCCTTGGTTTGGATGTTTGATTTTAGATTCTACGTACAAATGAGATAATGCGGTATTTGTTTCCAAATCTTCCTTATTTCACTTAATATAATACCCTTTAAGGTATTTATCATCATAGTTTTTGTTTTAAATTAAATAACTTTAAATTTGCTTTAAGGCACCATAGGCTCCAAGTTCAAAAACTGCAACTCTATATATCCTATAATAGGCTCTAGGGTAAAAACTGACCTCCATTTTTTTTAAATTCTCTTTGCACAAACTTGACATTTGTAAGAAAAGAAAGGAGAACACTATTAGAACCACAAAAATTTGGAGGTGAAATAAACCAATTTCTATACGTGTGCATTGTAGGACCATGAATGACAAGTCCGCTGAGCCTAGGTAAATGTAATCAAGGCATGTCGCTTTCCCGAGGAAGCCAGATTCTCTGACCCACGGCATTTACAGAGCAAGTCTTCCAGTATAGTTCCTCAGCAAGTACCTGAGTGTGCTGGTGAGTTCTTTAGAGACCCCGCCGCTCCTAGAAACCCCTGCCGACAGCTCATCTGAGCAGCAGCTGTGCGCTCCTCTAGCTGCAAGCTGGAGACCTACACAGGGCCTCTCAGGAGTGCACTGCAGGATGGAACCCTACACCCATTCTGTGGGGGTCACCTCTACTCTCTAGGTCCAAACGCACACCCAAGGTGCTAGCAGTTCCCCCTCACCCAGCCAGCGTCAGAGACTCCTTCTCAGCAGCCGTGTGCTCAGCTCATGGTGATCCATATGCTTCAGGGGACAAATGGAAATGTGCAGAATGGTCATGGACTCAAGGTGACAAGAGAAATACCCATGTTTCTTTCTCCTCAGCTGGGGGTGAGCCTTGCAGCACCCCAGCAGCTGAGTTCACCAATCCTCTAATCTCTACCAGTGCTGTTTCCAGTTTCTCGAGAGTCTTTCCTGGGCTGCACCCACAAAGGAGCTGTGTAACAGCCAGCCCTTGCTCTTGCACGGCTGCAGAGCCTACATCTCAGAGAGCTCCACACAGCACTGCTGAGAGTCCGGGAGCAGCTCACAGCCCTTGGCCCTGTGTGAGTCCGTGATGACCCAGTCGTCACCCAAAGCAGGGAACAGCCATGGCTCCCAGTCCTGCACAGTAAATGACAAATGCCATGTGACTTCTGGACTCTTCTGCCTGAAGCAACATGGATACCATGGTCCATGAAGTGGAAGAGCTGATATTTAGAGCTGGGTCAGGTGGACCTGCCATTGAGCTGGGCCTTGTTTCTTCCCGAGGGTAAAGGTGCAGTTTATGCCAGTTAATCCTGATTTTCTGCTTGGCTGGATTAAGAGCCTCCCGGATTGTACTGGGTTACATTTGCATCAAGAATGTAGAAGAGTTCATGATACCACCTGTCTTCATCAGCATTTGTTGGTGGCTGAGGAGTAGAAGGAGCTGCCCAGGAAGATGAGTCCTGTGTCCACTCTCAGCCAGGATGAAGAAGCCTCCAGGAGCCACCTGAGCCTTTGAGTAGGGGTGCGAGGCAGCTGGGGTCACACCTGCACACACCCCGTGAGTCTACTATGTGGTGCCACCCTCGTGCCAGCCCCCTTTCCTGCCACGCCCCATTCCCTGAAGAGTCACAGCTGCATTTCTGTCCTCATCGACAGCCACCAAAGTCTCCTGGTTCCTTTACACCCACAGTTGGGCAAATTTGATTTTCCTTTTGGATTTTCCATGCCCCTTTGCCTATGGAGTATCATTTTGCTGGAGATTTGGCCTGAGTCTTTCTTTTACTGTAGAGTAGGTTTGCAGTGAAACTCCTGTCTTCCTTTTGTATTTTTGAGTGGCTCTCAGGACAGGAAATAGGTCCTGGAAAAGACATCCACACTGCCCAGAGGACAGGCTAGTCCCCATTAATCTCCCATTGGCTTACATCACCCCATTAATCTCCCCTTGGAATCAGATGGAAATGAATCCAGAGGTAAGCAGGGGAGAGAGCTGGAGATCCGGGTTCAGTGATTCAGCTGGAGTCTTTTCTCATGCAGCCTGAGGCCTTGGTTACTCTTCCTCCAGGATCTTAGTTTTCTGCCTGACAAGTGTGATGTGGTACTAGGTGACCTCTCCTCTAATCCAATTATGCACATAAAACACTAGGCGACTGTCCCTGACCCGTGACTAATTTAACACGCCTGCTTAACTCCTCGACCTGCTCCCAAAGGAAGCTGCCAAGGTGACATGCACATTCCCCCGGATGGCTGCCACCCTAGAAAAGAAGCAAACTGTGGCCCAGAATGATAAATATATGGAGATATAGTCCATGTGCTTTTCAGTCAGCCTGACAGCTTTGGGGAACTCAATCAGAAAGGTAACCATGCAAGAGAGAGGAAGAGGAGGCCAGGCAAAAGGGCCTGGGGAAGGGTGGCCCCAGCTTGGGATGCAGACCCCAGGTCCCCGGGGCTCCTGCCAACCCAGAGGGGCTGGTGTGGAGGAGCCTGCGTTCATTCATAGCCCCCAGCTGCAGGAAGTGGAGTGCCTCTCTCCTCCGGCACTCTGACCCTGAGATGCCCAGGCCAGAGGTGACCAGCGTCCTCCCGCCTTCCCTCTCAAGGCTTCACTGTGAGCATTAGATTCTGGGTGAGATGCCCTAAGATGCCTAGAGGAGTCAGCAGCAGCCAGCAACGTTTGCTTGTGGTCCTCAAATACCCGCTTTGTGTTGGGAGAGTCACCTCGATCTGGCTCTGTTTCAGGCAGAGCTGGGCTTTCAGACCGAGTGGGCGACCCGGGGAGCTGAGCCGTCTGCACTGCGGAGGATGCCCAAGCAGTGCTGAGACCACTGGTAGCGGAAGTCCCGGGAAGGCCTGCGGCACTGGACATGGTGTTAGGGAGCGTACATACAGACTTACCATCTCACTGACCTGAAAAAAAGATAATAAACATACCTAAGTGTCATTTAAGATTCAGCTGCTTTTGAGACTCTGATAAATGGGACACAAGTATATGATGAACTTTTCACTAATGTTTGTCAGAGAGTGGGAAAAGATAATTCCCAAGGGTCACACAGGACCTGCACTGAGACACAAGGATACGGAGCCTCTGAGCTCCCATCTGGCCTTCCTGGAGAGACTCTTGTTCTCATAGTCATAAAAGGCTGTGAGCGTGCCAGCGCTTACACCGAAATGCCTGCCTTTTATCCACAAAGTAAACACAGCCAAACAGAAATGATGAGAGGGCTGCAAAGCCTGTACATCAGTTGTCTTAAGGAGGGTTCTAAATGCTTCAATTCAACATTTACAGATACAGTGTCACAGCTTTCAATTAGCACGTGGCCCCCTCACTGCAGTGGAGGCTGGGAAATTGGGATAATCCTGTGCAGCAATGTGTTAGGTTAAAATTTGGGAAGGAGACGAAAGGAAAATTAATATTGAAATAAAGAATTGTCGTCTTCATGCAGAGTGTCGTCGGCGTGCCAGGCATACCTCTCTGTGTGTAATAAAGGCATTTAGTTTTTCACAAAGAGAAACAAAGAAGTGGGCGTGCACTGCTGGAAGTGGGGGAGCAGCCTGGGAACAGCTCACTAATCCACATGCAGCGTAGACTGTGAGAAGCAGCAATTCCTCCGAGATCATCTCTATTAGACACTGATAGATGATAGTGCCAGAGGGCTTAAACACAAGTTAACAAAAAATTCAAATCAGACATAAGAAAGCAGTTTTTCATAAGCAGAGCAATAAGCATTCCACAGAGCCAGTGGGACACCGTATAAGAGGAAATATTAAGGCAAACCCAAGAAGCGATTAGGGAGTGTCAGGGGAGACGCAGTGCCCAAAACTGATGAGCGCCATCGAGCTAAGCAGCTTGTTTGTATGTTCCTACCTGTGCATGAAGTACAAAAAGCTCTTGTTTATTGGAAAAAATGTTTCCAAAAGAAACTTCCAGATGAATAAGGGCTCTGTTATGGGGGGTGCAGTCTTTCCGGTCTTTGCGGAGAGTGCACTGGGCAGCGCTGCTGTCACCCTCCTGTAACAGCAGCTCCATCTCCACCTCACCAGGTGATCGGAGGGCACCTGCTCGGTTTCCATGCATGGTCACAGGGCAGACTGGAACGTGAGAGGGACCTTCTCCTTCCGGGTTGCAACTTGAGAGCCTACGTTTCCAAGGGGCTGTGAACAGAGCCCCTTTTGGCAAAACGGACATCTGAGAACGAAGAGCAGACCTGCCTTCCACGGTGTTGGTATTGACTCTTCAAATGAAATAGGTTGATTTGTGGAAAGCTGAGCAGAAAATTATCCTGGGAGGTGAGCAAGCCTGTGTGTGGACCGCGGGAAAACCAGGTGTGGGCATGGCCCATGCAGGCAAAGCACAACAACACCTGCCCCAGGAGGCGGAACTTGTGCTGCCCCAGCGGAATCCTGGGGTTCCTGTCACTGCCACGCCCGAGTTCTTGGGGTCACACCAGGCAGTCACCCCTGAACTCTGCCAAACCTGCTGCACCCAAACCAGTGATCTCCACTGGTCTCAGTGGTTCTCAGCTCCAGCCAGGCTGGCATAGGGAAGAGCCCAGGTACCAAGTCCTGTGGTTCTGCTTCCTGACCTCCTGGGCACTGGCTCTGGTGGGCGCGCTGCCTGCATCTCCCCTGGCCATAGCCCTACTGGGCCTTTCTGGAGATGCCAGTGCTCTGGCTGGTGACTGTACTAAGGAATGCAGTGAATGCACACAGACTTGCTGGTGGGAAGAAAGGACAAACCCAAGTTAAAGGTCAAGGTTTACCCCAGAGAGAGACAGCCAGCACTCTGTCCTTGGAGGAGCTGGTGTCCCTAGCGTCCCTCGGGAGCACACGTGATCTCTTGGCATGGCTCTGCACTGACACCTGGATATGGACTTTCCTACTGGCAAACTGGATTCTCTGACAGTGCTGGCTGGCCATGGAGTCCTGTAACCAAGCTCAGGTTGGTGCCCCAGGCCTCCAGAGAGGCTGCTCTATCCTTGGCCCCCTGGCCAGGGCCAGCTACGGGCCAGCTGCCATCACTGTGTCCCGCTACAGGGCCTCTGTGCGGGGCCTTCCAGTGAGCACTCACATGCAGCACCATGCAACATGCACACTCTGGCACGATGGGCAGCTTGGAAGCTACCCAGGGCCGGGTCTTTCCCAAGATGCAGGAATTTCAACTGTAAATGCAAAGGTTCTTGGAAAACGGGGACAGACTGATTCCTTCAGTCTGGGATCATTCTAGACGTCCATCTGTGCTCTTCACCCCAAACCTTCTGCTTCACAGTCTTGCACTCTTGTCTCATCCAAGACGTTGAGCAGAGTGCTATGGATTGTTGTGTATCTCAGGACACTTTTAACACTACACAAAGTTTAGAATTCTGTAAGGCAATGGCCTTTCCCTTTGGCAACTAACTTCAAGGCTGTGAGAGCAAACCTACAGCAAAACCCCTGTCCACTTCAGCAGATGTCAGCAGAGTTGGGGGACTAGAGGAGGACCACAAAGGACAAGGGGGGACACTGTGCAGAGGTCGAGCTCCCACGAGCTGATGGAGCCCCTTCTGCCTCCTCTGGCAGGAGCGGTGCGACCTGAGCGACACCCACCAGGAGCCCCACAGGTCTCTGAGGAGCACACAGCACCCTTGGGCACTGGGCCAAGGCTGGCTTCTTGGCAAAGCAACCAGATACTGCTGAGAGCTGGTTGCTCCAGAATCCCCAGCGTGGTTCTGGTCCCCAATACTGACAATAGTGACATCAGCGTAGGTAGAGCTGATGTGAGTCCCAGGGAGGACCCAGCAGGCACTGGAGGGTAAGCGGAGTCTTTGGGCCATCCCAGCTCGCGGCCCCAAAAACAAGCTGAGGGACAAACACGAAGACTTCTAATCCTCCTGAACCCCTTGGTGCCCCGCACACACGCGCGTGCACTGTCACACGCACAGGCACACGCGCACCAATGAGCCACCAGAGCAGGAGGGGTCCTGCCCCTGACTTCATGCTTCACTGAGGAGCTGCTGTCGTCGCTGCCAAGGGGGGACTGGTCTTTCACAGCTGAGGACCGCGGACCCTCTGCCTCCTTCCGCCCACCCACGGGGAATCAGCAGCCGCCCAACAAAGCCTCTAGGAGGCCCGCGGGCCAGTGTCTCCTTCCTTTTGCACGGCATTAGCAGTTGCTTCTTTCACACTAAAAATAAAGAGTTAAAACTGAGGTGAGTGCAAGCTGCTCCCTTCGGAAAAGACGCAAGAGATGAGGAAGAGGAGAGCGCGGGACGTGCATGATAACAGCCCCGGCTCTGTCAATCCCAGTACTCCTGAAATGATCCTGAAAGAAAGGGAGGTGCCCTTGAAAGTCAGTGTGCTAACAGAAACATTAAAATAGGACCACACTTCATTTTTAGGGTTTTTGTAAGGAAACACATATTGACATTTTGACTCAATAAAAAAAATCAAGATTTATTTTTCACTTGAGATAAATATTGACCTTAATAACCTCAATCAATACTCCCCCATTGGGAAAAATGCAACTATGTATTTATCTCACATAAGTCAATAAACCTTTTCAGTACTGTGAATCAAATGCACTTTTACACTGACTTTCTATATACAAAACTACAAAAAGTTTCTAATTATTAAATGTATTAAGAATATTTCTAACTTGCAAAAACTTTTCATTGTAAACGTTAGTACACTCAGTAAATGATTTAACTGCACATATGGCTTTCAAAGTCAGCATCATTATAAGATATTAAGAAGTAGCTCATTTTCATAAAAATTCATAGAAAGTTGTAAAACATGTTCTAATAGAAGAGTATAATTCCTGTCAAATTGGCATACTACCTTTAACATAAGAAAAATTTCAATCAAAGAAAATTGTTTAATAAAAACAAAAGAATTATCTGTAAAAGTGAAGAGTACAAATATTGAAGATTAACATATATTTATGATTCTAAGAAAAAAGTGATAAGCTCAGAAATATCATTCTACAACAGTAAGGCCCAAGGAAAAGTTCGATTTTGGACCATGTGGCTAAGTGCGTTTTCCAAGTCTGCCCAGGTATCTATTTCCCATTTTTTTCTCAGGGCTTCTACACAAAAGTGGTATTTATGCAAAATGCCCTGCTTCAGATGCACGTGGAGCAGCGGAAGGCTTGTGGTGGGGCTGGGTTTGTGCTCAGGGGAAGGACTTGCCCAGCAGGAGGTCACTCTGGGCAAAATTCCCAGACAAACAGAGAAAGGAAAGAGGGAAGGAGGAAAAGATGAGGAGAAGAAAGGAAGGAGGGAGGACGGGAGCAAGGGAGGAAAGAAAAGACAAGAGAAAAAAGAAAAAGGAAAGAAAGGAAAAGGAAAGGAAAAGGAAAAGAAAAGCTCCTCTCTGCGAGTCTGTGGTGACGCAAGTATGCTGTGGTCCATGAGCTCAGGCAGTGAGCTTCTAAGCACTTGAAACTGCGGCTTTATTGAGGTCATAACATTATCTAATGAAGCAGCAGGACTGAAATGTTAATTCATTTAATATGAGTTCATTTAAATATTTTTTATTTTAAAGAGAAAAATAGAAAACAAAATTTCAAAACAAGATAATAGGAGGGAAACAATCATTAACACTTTGCATATTGCTATTTTTAAGTTAGTTACTCAGAGTAGAAGATATAAGCATTTAATTGTCCACACAATATTAGCACAAACCTTTCTTTTCAGTGAACTAAGAGAAATTAGTAGTATAACTATCTTAACTATTTTTACATATATTTATATTTCTGTTGTTGTTTCTTATTTCATTTTCTTCTTCCTTCTTTTCTCTTTTCCCCCAACCCAGTTTCTCTTTCCTTTGAAGAGTTTTTTCCCATTTTACAATATTTATTATACATTTTGGAACTTATTTACCCTTTCAACTTCTCGCACTAGGGAGATAATACAATGTTTACACAAGTGTGTCTGGTTTATTTCACTTATGAATATGGTCTCGAGTTCCTATGAAAGCCTCTAGTTTATTCTTTTTTATGGCTGAGTAGAACTCCACTGTATAAAAAGGTCACATCTTTTTTTATCCATCCTTTGTTTGATGGGCATTTGGGTTGTTTCCAGTGTCTCAATATTACAATGAGTGACATATGTCTCTGTGGTATGTTTTTAAATCTTCTGGGAAGATATCCAGAAAGAGAATAGTTGGATCAAATGGGACCTCTAATCCCAGGTTTTTGAGGAATCTCCACACTGATTTTCACAGTGGTTTCACCACTCTACATTTGTACCAACAGTGAAGAAGTTTCCCTTTTTTTCCTTGCAGCCCCTCCATCATTTCTTATTAGTTAATTTTTTGATAATTTCATATGTTTATTTGCCATTTGTATTACTTCATCTGACAAGTGTGTATTCACCTAGATGCTCATTTTTGGATTGTGTCTTTAAATTTGGGAGGTCTGAGTTTTTTGGATTTTTTATATGCTCTCAAAAGTAATCCTTTGTCTGAGGAACAGCTTTCAAACATTTTCTCCCATATTATGGGTTGACTCTTCACTCTGTTGTTGGTTTCTCTTGCTGTGTAAAAGCTTTTTAATAAGATGAGATCCCAGTTGTTGATTATTTGTAGTATTTCCATGCAGTCTAGGTTTTTAATTTCATTTAATTTTTGATACTGGGGGTCAATCTCAAGACCTCATACTTGCCAGGCAGGCATTTACACTGCTGAGCCAAATCCCTGCATGGCATGGGTTTTGTTCATGAACGCTCTACCTATACCAATGTCTTCAGGAGTTACACTTATTCTATCTTCTAGAAGATTTAATGTTTCTGTTTTAATATTTAGATCTTTGATCCATTTCAAATTTAGTTTAGTGCATGGTGAAAGATATGGTTCCAATTTTAATCTTCGGCATGTGCAGAGCCAGCTTTTCCAGCACTATTTATTAGAGAGGCTATCTTTCATCCAGTGAATGTGTTTGGCAACTTTGCCAATGATAAAGTGGCTACGTGTGTCTGGAGTTGTTTCTGCATCTTCCAATCTTTTCCATTGATCTGTGAGTCTTGTTTTCCCCCAGTACCACACTGTTTTTATTACAGTAGCTTTATAGTGTAATTTCAAGTCAGGAATTATGATTCTATCCTTGTTACCTTTGTGGCCTGTAACTGCCTTCATTATTCTAGGTCTCTTCTCATTCCAAATGAATTTTAGCATTATTTTTATCCAATTCTGTGAGTTAAGTAGTTGGAATTTTGATTGAAATTATGTTAAATCTGCAAACAGTTTTGGAAGTATGGACATTTTCACTATATTGGTTTTTCCTACCCAAGAGTAAGGCAATGTTTTCATTTTCTGATATCCTCTTTAATCTCTTTTTTCATTGTATTTTCATTTTCAATACAGAATTTTTTAACATCCTTCATAAGACTGATTCCTAGGTTTTTCTTTTTTTTCTTTATTTTGTTTTTCTTTTTGGATGCTACTATGTTGCTTCTCTAATTTCTTTCTCAGTGAGTGTGTTATTCATCTACTATTGATTTTTGAGTGTTGACCTTATATCCAGCTAAGCTACTGAATTTGCTTATTAAATTTAGCAGTTTTTTAGTGAATTTTTTGGTGTCTATGTAAAGAATCATGCCATCTGCAAATAATGTTAATTTGACTTCTTCCTTTCTATTGTTATTCCTTTGATTTCTTTCTCTTGTCTAAGTATTCTAGCTAAAGTTTCCAGGACTGTCTTGCATAAGAGTAGAGACAGCAGACATCCTTGTTTTGTTCCTGATCTTAGAGTGAAAGCTTCCAGTTTTGTGAATTTGACTATTGGTTTGCCTTAGGTGACTTTTACCAGATTGAGATAAAGACTATCTATTGTAATTTTTGTAGAGTTTTTTAAATCATAAATGCATGCTTGATTTGTCAAAAGCTTTTTCTGTATCTATTGAGATGATCATATGATTTTTGTCCTTGACTTTGTTAATATGGTGTATTACATTTATTGATTTACATTGATTACATCCCTGCATTCCTGCGATGAATCCCACTCGGTCATGGTGTATAATCGTCTTAATGATTTGCTGCAGTCTGTTTGTCAGTATCTTACTAAGGATTTTTGCATCTATGTTCATTAAGGAGAATGGCCTGTAGTTCTCTTTCTTCTGGGATTGTCTCTGCTGTCACTGGTAGACAACATGTGGAGACAGAGTCCTAATCTGTGCCGCTCTATTCCAGAAAGTCAGCAGTATCTTGCTGGTGGGATAGTGGATAGTCTTAGCCAACCTGTACTTTCTGGGCCAGACCACCCTAATGCTGCAGCTGTTGGTGACCTTCCTGGGAGCTGGCAGATGGAGTCAGCAGCTGCTCTGAGTTCTGAGCTCTGCCACGCCTTTCCTAGATGGCTCCCAGCCAGTCACTCTCTCACGCGGAAGGACTAACTGAACCCTTAGCACTTACTGTCAGCCAGTGAAGTCCCTCATGGCCACTGCTCTCCTCCATCACCAAGTCTCTCTGTGGAGGCCTCCAGGGTCACCAACCCTCCCCATGTGTCCACGGATTTGAACCACTCCTCTTGCACACCAAGTCCTGACTCAGGGAGAAGACTCCACCAGCTACCGCCTTCTTCTTTGAAGTTTCTCTCTTCACTCTCTCATGGGCTTCAATTCATGTCTCACCCTTCCTATGTCCAGAGGACTGACTTCCCTCCTTCTCATCATCCTCACATTGCTGTATTCCAGAATCTGGATGGTGCCTCTCAGAGGGACTCTATCTCTGCTGCTTACCGCTGTACCAGCTTGATGCCTCCCCTCATTAAATATTTAAGTATCCACTTGTGGCATAGCCCGTTGTGTTTAGGACTAGCCTCACACCACACCATAGGGAGCAGAGCCCTGAATTCACACCTCAGCAGCTGTGACCCTGTCTCCCTCATCTCTCTCTCTGTCTCTGCTTCTATTTGTCTCCTACCTCTCTTCTTTTCCCCTCTTTCTGTGCCACACACACACGCACACACGTGTGTGCTTTCTGTCATTATTTTCACATAGCTGGGCAACACTTCAAACCCTCCCCCCATGAGTGCAGTCACCACGTTGGTTACTGGGTGTCGCCCACGTAGGCATTCCCCACAGAAATGTCCTCAAAAGGTTTCTTCTCTTAGAGTTCGTGAAACTGTTTCGAAAAATGACACAGCCATTCCTACTTCTGATAAATCTAAAACATTTATAATAAATTGGGGCAGCTACATAGGGTCTAATTGCTAACAAGGTAAATACTGACATTGAAATTAAAATACACTAGAGAGACAATGTGATACTTATGAATGTTCTTTTTCTGTGTTGCTATTTTTGGAATAAAAAAACAGAATTACAAGAATTAGCAAATAAGAATATTTAAAAAGTCATAATAAATGTGCTCCATGTGTTTATAAAAAAGAAAGAAGTTAAAATAGTAACATTTTCTCAAAACTTATCCAGTTAAATTTAAATACCATAGCAAAGTGAAACTCACCATTCTCCATTTAAAATAGGAAAGAGTTCTCCTTGCTCTGTGGGTGGAAGATTCTAGGCTGTGACTCTTCCGCATTGTTTCTAATTCTCTTCTATTTGCGTCACATTATTTTACTCTAACCTGTTTTATACTTTATAACCTTCATTGATCACCTAACTCATCATACTCTTGTGAAAATGATTTTACATTTCATGTGTCTTTACGGCTTTAAAATTTTTATATGAATTTGTGGATTAACTTATAAATATTTTTTCCATGTAGATTGCACTTAGCAAAACAGATCTACGGACTCCAAGTTTCACAAGCTTGCTTCTCTGAGCATCCTTGAGTGGGCCCCTTAGGAAGGTAGTGTACCCCTAAGTGTTGTCAACTCCAGATTTCAAGACCCCGAGTGCTCAGGGTCCTCTTCAAAAGTCTGTGTGTGACATGACCTTCAGTCTCCAGGAGCAGATGTCACTGGGAAGCTAACACTGAACTTCTTACCCCTATAAATCGTGTTCCAGATGGGGTCCCTTGAGCCTTAGAAATTCTTTGTCCATTTGCTTGTTCTGTTTTGTGTTGTTATGTTTTGTTTTTTAAGGATTATTTGTTTTATTGAATGGGCATATTCTTCCTCCACCCTTTTTTTCAATTTCAAGGAAAAATTAAACAAAATTTCATAACCAAATAACAGGAGAATAACAGTAGTTGATACACTGCGTATTGTTATCTTCAAAGTAGTTACTCAGAGTGCAAGATCTGGGCATAAAAATTCTCCAAACAGTATTAGCAGAGACCTTTCCTTTCACGAAACTAGGAAAAAATAGTGTGTAACTATATTGTACATTTTTTCCTTTTCCTTTCCTTCATTTCCCCTTTATCCTATCCTAGGTCCTCTTTCCTTTGAAAATTTTCTTCCCATTTCACAATATCTATTGCACATCTTGGTATTTACTCTTTCAGTTTTTCACACTAGGGAGACAATAAGATGTTTACACATACTAGTCTGATTTATTTCACTTACGAATACATATCTTCCTGCAAGAATTAAAAACACCATACCACAGTGATATACGTGCACCCGTGTTTATAACAGCGCAGTTTGTAACAGCCAAACCTTGGACACGGCTCAGATGTGCTCAGGACCTCTGTTTTGTCTGAATGCTGATGCCCTTCTGAGCCCATGTACTCTAGGGCTGGAACGGCCTTTGGGAGTGCTCATGACAGATGTGGGAGCCATTGGATTGGGACCCCAAGGGACTCTCTCACTCTTTCTCTGCTGCGTGAAAATGCAAAGGGAGTGGTAGTTTGCAGTCAAGAGAGGGATCTCACAGGAACGCAACTGTGTCCTAGCTCAGACTTCCACGGTCCAGAACTGTGAGCAATTATGTGCTGCTTGTGAACCCCGGTCTCTGACACACCCGTGCAGAGGCTTGAGTGGACCGAGACAACTCTTGGTCTGTACTGCAAAGCATAATCATTGCACATCACTGTACCACTTTATTTCACCACCACTTCAACCTTGCCCATGTCTGTGTGTTTCTCAATTCTTGTGTACCCTCATTGTTTATTGATTTTCCTATTTTCTGGTTTTCATCCTCTTAAATATACACACTTAGATAGTTGCATGCTGTTAGTTTCTGCTTCTTTATCAGGGGTTATAATAGTGATGGGCACCTCAAATTCCTTGTTAAATGTGTAAGGAAGAGAAACATCAATAAGAGAACAGAAAATGAGAAGGAGAGAGGGAGAAAGAGGGTGAAAGACAGACAGATGGAGAGACAGACAGACAGACAGACAGACAGAAATTAGTCCATCTACTTAACTAAGGAACACATTTTCTTATTTTTTAATAATATGTCTTGTGACATTTCAGAAGTAGCAGAGATCAATAATATCAGTGAAATTCACCACGTCTATGATTTGAGTTCGTATTTTACCAGCAATGCCAAAACTTCTGCATGACAACTATGATAAAATATTTATTGCCTGAAGACAAAGCAATGAGCTGAACAATCTGAAGCTGTTTTACCATCACTGCCCTTACTCCGCTGGCATCCTATGCATTATTGACAAAGTAGACAGAAGCAAGAGAAACAACAGCAAAACCCAAGAAAAATACAAGACTCGCAACTTCTAAATGCAATAAAATTTTGATTCATATTCCACAACCCTAAATACTGAACTAAATGATAATGATAAACTACCTCTAGAGGATGCAGATTAGCGGGTAAAAAATAACTCAATGGGCCTTTTGGGTTCATTTTCAGAAGAGACATGGGTTTTCTTTGCAGCACAGCCAGTTTAATGACCCCTCATTATTTATTGATTTTCCTATTTTCTGGTTTTCAACCACTTAAATATACATGACTGATTATCCAGCTGCTTAGCAACACATGGTGATTAATTTTCTAAGAATGCTGATACCTGTTGTGCATCTAAAATACCGTGTCTCCGGAGATGACGACAGAGCGTATTTATTCATTTGGGAGCTGTAGGCACTCCACTCCCCACTCCCCACAAGTGGATTCTGTGCGCTTCACAGCTTTCTTTTAACTCAGGGAGATGAGTGGGAAGACAGACACAGTACGCTTTGAACCACTTGCTAGGGCTCAAAACACAAGGAAAGAGTCACCTGCAATGCCGTGTCGCGGCTGGCCCTTCAAAGTGATTCTCCGTGTCTGCTTTCAGGACTCTTTTTTAGGTCTGAAAGAGCTAAGAGGACTTCAAACCCCACTAGCTGCCACTAGGATTATTTAAAGTCCCATGTAAAACTGGAAAACACTCTATAAAGATATTTACAAATCACAGAATTTTGAGTTTTCACATTCTTCCAATTTGACCCAGGAAACAGGCCCATGGAATTCACTCCTTTGAATCATCAAATGCTTCTCCTGTGAGCTTTCCCACTCAGGCAGTGTTCTTTATGTGTTTGATCTTTGAGACACAGTATCCTCTTAATCTTGTGTATGCAACATTCTTTTTTTTTTCACATGTAACAGACATGCTTCACCTTAACTACCATTTCTATAAAATACCATAAAACTGAAGAGTAGGTGGGGGGCACTTATTATACATAGCTGTAAATGACTTTCATGGCTCTCTAATGCCCCAAGCACGAGGAAAGTTGATATATTGTTTTCTCCAATGTTCCTGTTGACCATTAGATTTATTTTGTTTATTAGACACATATGAATATGTATCCCATATTAGTATTTGTTAATGGAGTTACATTATTTGTCAGAGAAGCATTGATGTGGTAATTTATGGAATGTAATTTCTCTCTGTAAGGGAAAATGAAAAGGTCTAACCTTTGAAGTGGTCCCCGTCACTAAATGTAGAAATCCCCAGTGGGTGGAGGGTTGTAACTCTTCTACATCACCATCCCTGGTCGCCTGAACACCGTCTTCTCCGCTCCTTGAAATCTCGTGTTCTTGGTGCATACTGATCACCCCTGGGCCACTTATCTGCACCACCCTCCCATCAGCTTCTCTTGGGAACATGCTCTGACCAAGCCAGGAGCCACTGCCAGGAGGGGGACCCACTGCTGCTGCTCCGAAGCACACACCTCAGTGCGTGGCACGTGGGAACTAAAAATATGTGCTTCTTTGAACTAAACGCCGGAAAGGGAATTCTGTGACGCTGGCTGACATTTTCAAATGTGCTATGACTCACTGAAATTTTAGTCAAATTCTCAGAGCATGAATATAGAGCCTTAAAACATAATTTATCTCTGATGAGGTCAAGTGCAATGGCAAAGAAAACTCATTGTAAATTGTTAGGACTTGAAACAGTCACCCCAAAAGATCTGTCCATGGGCATCCAACCCACACAGTGCTAATAGAATACTGATTTCCAGAGGATGGGGTGGGGTCAGTGGGAATTGTTTAACAGGTACAGACTTTCAGCTTCATAAATAAGGGAGTTCTAGGACTTGATTTCAGGACACAGTGAATGCGCTGAACTGTGCGGCTCAGTGTAGTCAGAATGCGTGAGGTGGACTTTGGCTTCATGCATCCTGGGCAAGCACTCTACCACTGAGCTCGGCCTCACCCCCCAGATGGCACATTTTACATCAATCAAATTAAAAGTTTTTAAAGGTCACATCATGTGTTGCCAGCCCTGCATCAGCCATTGAAAAATTTTGAATCTCCTCTGAGCCCTGACAGGACATTTCCAAGGTTACTGTACACCAGTGGGCCTCATTTCCTCCTCTCTAAGCCCCGAGGGTTTCATAGAGAGAGCCCCACTCCACGCACAGACCGGCACAGAGAGCTAGGCTCCGTGTCAGCATCAGAAAGTGTTAATATTTTGTTCAGTGATTTTTTTGTCTCTCAATACATTATCTTTCTTTTTCACTTTTATCAAGATATAACTGACAAGCAAACTGTATATACTTAAAGTGTACAACTTTGTGTTTTGATATATTTATACACTGTGGAGTGATTATCACAGTCACACTAATTAGCACATTCCTTGCCTCTCACAGTTAGCATTTTCTGTATTTATACTTCTTTTTCTTTCTTGTGTGAGTGGACTTGTGGTGAGAGGGCCTAATATCTACCGTTTACCCAGGCCCCTACAGTGTGCTGTGGGCACAGATGCTGTGGCTGGTATCCCCTGAAACGCCCTTCACAGGAGTGCACATCTGGCCTGCTCTCCTGACTTAGCCCTGGAGGGGCCCTACTTGCTTAGGGATGGGCAGATCCCAATTTTGCTCCATCTTCTAAAAAAAAAAATCCTTCAGATTATATTACAAGGACAATATATTCCATTCTTTATAGATTCTAAAAATATATCTAATTAAAGTGTTAATTTTGTCTTTAATAAGGCAGAAGTAAATGCAGCTTGACTATTTTGCCATGAGAAGGCCAAAGATTCGATTTGTACAACATGTGTACAACATGTGTATAATTGATTACTTTCAGCCTCTCATGTAATTTAAAATAGAATGATACCAAAATTCCAGGATTACCTTTGCACTCTAGGTCTCTTCTGGTCCCAGGTGAATGCTTTTTCTAGATCTAGGAATGTTTTTTCTAGATCTGTAAGGTGTGCAAATAATAATAATTTAACTTTTTTATTTCCTATCCTTATTCGTTTTATTTTTTTCTCTTGTCTAATTACTCTGGCTAACATTTCCAGAACTGTATTTTATAAGAGTGCTGAGTAACAGTGGGTATCTTTGTCTCATTCCTGATTTTAGTTCAAAAGCTTTCAGTTTTTGTCCATTTACTATGATGTCACCGGCTATTATTCTGATTGTTGCTTTCTTGTATTACATTTTAATATTAACCAGTAGCTTTGAAATTTTCTTTGCATGTCTGACTTCAAATTATTTAAGATCAAAATACATATTTGTTGCTGTATTGCATTTCTCACAATCTACACATTTCCCATACAATTCGAAAGTTTTTTAGCCATTATCTTTCTAGGCTCATCTCTAATTATCAGTTCTCTTTGGGTACTTAGTCTAAGACACTGTTAAGGTTTAGATCAGAAATGACCACCAACACTTTCATGTGCCCAGAGGCAAGGCTTTCAAAAGCTGATTGGATTATTAGGGCATTGTAGCTGATTTGCCAATAGGAGGTGAGGCTTGGTCAGAAGAAGCAGGACCCTGGAAAACATGATCTGGCTGGGTGTGTCTCTCTTTGTGGCTCCTTCCTTCCCTCCCTTCCCTCTCGCTTCCTGGCTGCCATGACATGAGTGGCTCTTTTCCACCAGACTCTTCTATCAGGCCCTTCTTGCCTTGAAGTCAATTGATTCTGGAATAACATCATGAGTCAAATTATACTCTTCTCATTTAAATTATAGGTATCTGGTATTATTTCCTAGCAACAAGAAAGTCACTCAGACAAAGACATCTTTACTAATGTCCACATGTCACTGTGATTCTGTGATATTTCATACCTGCCCTACACAAACACACACACACACACACACACACACAATCACAAACACACGCACACATATTTCCTCCATGTAGCTTTTTCTTCCTGTTTGTATTGGTAATTTATTCAGTGTATCTCCAACTTTGATACTTGTGCTTTCCTTTATCTCTATTTAAATATTGATCTCATTTATTAAATTTTGATTCGTTTTTGTAGTTTTTGAACTGCAAGTCTATGTTGAGAACTCCATTTTGTTTATTTATTACTACCATATTTTCACTCAATACTTTGGATATTTTTCTTCAATTATTTCCTTAAATAAGCATCATAGTTTCTTTGAAGTCTTTGTTTGCTAATTCCTACATGACAGCTTTCTCAGGTTCAGTTTCTCCTGATAACTCTCTTTTCCTGAGTAGGGATCATAATTTCCTCTTTTTCTGTCTTGTAATTTTGAGTGGCAATCAGGCAGTGTACATTGTCATTAGTACATTACAGAGAGTCTGTGTTATGTTGTCTCCCTCTGACTTTTTTTATTTAGTGAATAGGGGTCACTTGTCTGGAATGATACATCAAATGATTTTGCCTTCATAAGCAGCTGCTAATCTTCTCTTTATGTATGGCTTTGTAGTGTTGATTAGTTTATTATTTTCTTAAAATACCCTGGAAGTCTTAGTTTTATACAATTTGGTACTTGAAGAATTTTGGTTGAGGGGAAGTTCAATTCCATATCTCTGACATCCTTAGGGCTCTGTCTTCTAACATGACAAATGGGTTACAAAAGTGTGTACAGATTGGAACTGAAATTTGTTTAAAAAAGAAAAACAAAAGTTAGAGTCTGTGTCTGTTCCTGTCTTCTGGGACTTGTTCCTGTTTGTTGCTGATGGGGTTTGAGGCCCCTGGGATGGCTCCTCTGTCAGTGTGATCTACCTTGGGCTGGCAGATGTGGGGCTCGGAGTCAGCAGGACCACTGTCCCTGCTTCTCATCGTCGAGGGGCTGCTGGTGAAGCCATGGTTCTCTGCAGTTTGGTATTTGGAGAAAATAAAACTTATGTGATGTTCTCTGGTTTGAAGCCTTCCATTTTTTCTTTAAACAGTTTCTTTTTTTCAATTCAAATTATTAAATTATTTTGTTTGTGGTAGATTTTGCAGGATAACTTCACAGTCTTCTATAGAAGTTTAGATACCTGTGTTTTAACCAGAAAAAGGTGGCACTATTTGGTGAAGGTGTGAACTTGAATGTTTAAAGCTGACACATGAAACAATTCTACATCATTGACTGGAGAAATTAAGGTGAATGATTCTCCCATGTGCCCCACAAATCTGATGTGACAATTGACAAAACAGCTTAATGAAATGGTCGGCAAAAATATTGGCCAATTTACCAGCGTGGCTGGCCCAAGAGTGCTTTATAAGCGTGTATAGTTTTTCTAAGTGACTTTCTATAGTGACATCATCACCAGAAATATTTCTCTGGGGGGGAAAATCCTCACTTTATTCACTCTCTTTTGCCAAAGTAAAAGTAAGAAATCCATTGGAAGCTAAAATACTTTTACATGCCATCATGGTAACTTTTCTTTCTTTGCTGGGACAAAATACCCAACACTCAAAATTAAGGAAGGACAAGTTTATTTAGCTCACAATTTGTAGAGGTTTCAGTCCATAATCAGCTGGCTCCAAGGCAGGGTGGTGTGGCACAGGGGCAACAGTTCAACATGGCAGAAGACAGAAACAACAACAAGAGCAAACAGAGGGAGTGGTGGAGAGCAAGCCTGTTTTCCTCCTTTATACTGTGAGCAGGCCACACTCCCTAGAGTGGGGTAGCACTCACATCATCTCCATGCCCTCCTCTTGTACACGATGAGGGTGTTCGCAAAGTGAGGACCCTACAAGTCCCTTGGTTAAATTTCTAAATTTTTCAGGTTGACACAATGTATTAATTATTACACATGCTAAGACCCAGAATGCAATGTGCATGCATGCATTTTTTATTTGGGAGAGAATGCCTTGAAATGAATGAGCCACACAGAATACCCTCTATGGAGGGGTAGAGCATACAGAGGACTCTCATTGCCTCCCAAATGTGAGTAGCAGCCTGTCTGGCAGTAGCTCCTTGGCTCAGCCTATGCTGACTTGTGCTGTGGTGGTGTCCAGAGGTACAGGTGCATGGCCAGGCCAGTGCTGCCCTGTCCTACACTGAAGACCATGTTTGTGCTTTCCTGCATGGTATCCAATCCTGGATCTCTCACCCTCTTACATATTTTAATATGCTTTCATACATCTCTTCTGCTTAACCTAGCCAGAGTAGATCACGCATTTCACAGCTCAGAATTCAAACATTCATTCTTTTTAAATTAGGCTTCGTTGTGACCCACCATGTCAAGGAAACAAAACTACTTTTGACAATATCTTATTTCATTACATATCTAGTGTTATTAAATTTGAGATTTTTTCTTGAAAAATGCACATGTGTATATACTTATTTCTGAGAAGTATGGAAGTAAAAACTGCTCTCTGTCTTTGCAGGGTTCAGTTTTATCAGGGAATCGTATAGAAAATATACTAACAAATAAGACAGTGTTTGAGCCAACTGGTAAGAATTTACATCCTGAAAGCAGATATATATTTTTGCTCCCTAGTTCCTCCACTTACCAGCTCTTCATATTTGTCCAATTACTTATTAACTACTCTGGGGCTCATTTTTCTCATCTGTGAAAACTGGAATATAATAACTACTTTGCAGGATTTTCATGAGGATTAATGAGATTTTTATCTATGAAGTTCTTACCACGAGTCACAGAACAAAATAAGACTCAGACCTAAGGGAAAACATCCATCTGCATCTGCAAGCTCTACAGTCATGCATTGCTAGGTGAGCAGTGACAGAAAAGTGCTTCCTGAAGCGTTTCCAGTGCACACTCACAGTGATGGCACAGGTCGTCACTTCGTAAGTGCCTTCGTCGCTTGGATGTATTCTGGAGCCTCACTGTCTTTGGCAAGAGCCAGCTTCTCAGGCTGTTTTACTAACCTATGTAATTTCTTTTATACTTTGGAATATGATGCCCTGCTAAGGTTTTGTTGTGGTCTACATCCAAATCATGAAACTTTACGAAGCATGAAAGGAGTGACCGTGACACTTGCTACCTGGGTGGTGCTGCCCTGTGATGCTGGCCTTCGCCTAGCAGAGCCTGTCCTGGCCTTCTGGCTGCAGAAGGCAGTGCCTACGCTGCTCTGAACGCAGCCGGCGTGAGCTCTCCATGGTGCTGATACCGTGGGCAGCACAGCCTGTACCTGCCTGCTGCAGCCAGAGTTTTTATCGCAATCTGCTCATTCCGTGTCTGTGACATTAATGGTGCAGTCTCACTAGCTCGAAGGTCTCTTTGGAGCATTGTAAATACCTAATTTAGCTCAGGTAGGTATAATTCAGGACCTGCACTGTGACCAGGACAAGGAGCTCCCATAACGCTATCAACAGCACCCCCACCCCAGTCACAGAGGCTGCTCAGGAGCCCGGCGCTGCTACACCAGCAGAGAAACCGTAAAAGAAACCACTTGACCCATGTGAATAAGGAGATGCAAATTATGGCTTCACGGGACTGATGTTACAGCCACATGCATTTCACTATTTGGTAACATGGAAATACCTTATTTATATTAGTTGTAATCAGACCCTTGCTGCTGCTTGTAAAGAACTATATTGCTTTGCTTGTTAACATCTCATTTTATTTCAATATGAGACTAAATTTCTTGACTTAAAACATAAAATGCTTTGGGTTTTAAGTCAAGAAATTAACAGGGGTTGCACAAATAAATCGACTCTACAACTCTATGGATAGATTAACATTGCCTGCTGTCTGTGTAACCCACCTTTATCAAATCTTTTTGGAACTTAAAAATAAAAAGAATTTTTTTTTTTTGGTACCGGGGATCGAACTCACGACCTCGCACTTGCCAGGCAGGCGCTTAAGCCACTGAGCTAAATCCCTGGCCCAAGAATTTTTAAAAAAACAACAATGGGCAATACTTTTTGGAAAATATTTCTGATGGTTTATTTCAATGTCATTTTGTGGAATGTAAGTTTTAAAAATGGTACTAGTTTCCTGTTGAATTGCCTACATCTTGTTAACACACTGCAATGTGAGTGTTACACAAAAAAGTTAGCATTGTCACCATACACAGTCCCCTGCATGCACTTCTAATATATGATAATTAGAAACAAAGAAGAAGAGGTATTGAAATGTAGCATTGACCTGTTAATGCTTAAATGGTTGCAAAATTCTATCATAGCTTAACAGCTGATGGATAAGATTTAGAAACAACCGACTTCAATAGGGATAGCCTCCAAAGGCAGATATTCAGAAAAAATACAAGAAATGTTATTCTCTGATACTAATAGATTTCTTCTCACTCTAAATTTCATAATATGCCAAATCCAAGGGAATAATAGAGCACAAGAACCACTCGATCACAAAATTGTTGATAGAGTCAGAAGGCAAAGGAAGAGCTGGTGCAACAAGCAGGTCCAAATGTCTTGTAGGTACATCTTGATTTACAGCTATGAAGCAGAAATACCCACCTATGGGGACACAGTGGAAAAATAATGGTGAGGAGATGTTTGCTTCAGTGTTTAAATACAGCACTATAAACCTCCAAAGGGAATTAATTCAGTGTAGATTGTTTGATGTATATCTTGTGATACATAAAAAATTAGAAACTATAGTTTTTTTCTTTTTTAAATTTTATTTTAAAGGGGGTAAAATTAAGCACAACAAAACAGAACAAAACAGGACATAAGGAAGCATAAATTTCAAAGCTAGACAACCAGAGATCTTCACTATCTGTCATGTTGTCTCTTGTTTTCTTCCAAATGGTTGTCTATATCTTTGCATATGGGGAGCTCATACTAAATAACATAGCCAATCTTTCACAAGATGTGTAGTTCACTGACTCCCACTTGCTAAGGACAGGACCATATGAGATGTTTGATTCTCAGCCCGCATGCCGGCAGGCTCACAGCCACCCCCCAGAGAGGGGAGGAGCTCGTTGTTCTCCCAGCACCCTGAGTCGCCGCATGGAGTACTATAGGTTTTAATGTACCTCAGTGCTGTCTGGCTTCCAGGACTGTCAGCTCAGGTTTCCAAAGGCATCACTGAGCATTATCTTCAGAAAGGACATGAGGATTATGTCCTTCCAGCATATGCTTGTCTCTTTGGTGCTATGTGCTTTGAATCAGAATGTGATTTCATTGTATTTTTTAAATAATATTTTTGTGAATGACCATCAAGTAACATAAGAAATGAGTAATATGGATTAAACTTCTATTAATACTGGATATTACCCCAGGAGCTATTATCAAAAAAGACTTCAAGGTAACATTATATTCTGAAAAGATTTCAACGATCAAATAAAGAGTATTAAAAAATAAAATATTTTTCCAAAAATAATGAGTTTAAGCACTTGTAAATTACAAGTCTTAAGACTAACAAAACAAAGCAAACACAAAAATGTCTAAAAAGAACAAAAGTAAATTACAAAAGAATAAATTTGACAGTGTTTGTCTAGCTTAGTAGAGGAACTCCTTCCTTGTCTGTGATAGGTTCCCTCGGAAATAACACTGTATCTTTCTCGCCATGTGTACTTGGTCTGCATCTCTGTGTCTCTTCCTATTGCAATAGGAAGACTAATTCATCCTCTAAGGTTAATTTACAGTCTTTTGCACGTGGCTGAGAACAGCGTTGTAATGGGGAATGTGGCTCTGCCAGTGGGATGCTCAGACAGCTGGAAAACATTATTTCCGGGTAAGTCTGAGGATGTTTCTGGAAAAGAATGTCCGTATCCACGGACAGCAGGATCGTCCGGCCTCAGCAATGTGGGGAGCAGCACTCACTGCCTCGAATTCTGTGGTTGAAACCAACAGGAGGAAAAGGTGGAGGAAGGATAAACTCTCTCCCGGAGCTGAGCCTTCCATCTCCTCCTGTAGACCGGTCAGCTCCAGACAGGCTTCAGACCCAGGGCGGAGCTCACACCACGAGCGCCTGGCCTCGAGCTGCCAGGCAGATGGAGCGACCTCGGCCTCCTCAGTGCATGAACCACTTCCCAGAGCACAGGCCACTGCGTGTCCAGAGGCAGAAGTCACTTCTTCACAATGGGAAACGTCACCGAACTTTTCCTGTGCAGGTTGAATAGAGTCATCATAGACACTTTAAAATAGACACATAAAAAATGTCCCAAATCCCTCCAATCCCAATTGTATTCTGCTAGATAATTTTATGTTATCCTTGTAGATTTTATTGTGATTGTTACTGTCTTTACTTTGTCAAAATATTACACTTGAAATATACATAGTATATTTGCTTCTATGGCTGATCCTAAGTATTCATTATTTTAGTATCGGTGTCTAGTAGGTCTAACATAACTCCCATGATCACGTTCTGCTCAGGACACACATTTTTTACTTTTCGTTTACATACAGTGCTGCAAAGACCATCACTGCAGACAGCGCCACACCCTCCGTGCGTTTCCTTCCCAGCCAGGCTGCCCTCCCTGCGGACCCCGCGCTCTGGGCTTCTCTGTCTCACGGTCACAAGCCCACGCCTTGTCACTCCTTATTGTTCATTCTCTGAAGACACTTCAGGGACATAGTTTTTTATTTACTTTAATTAACAAATGAAGAGTCATGATGTACAACATGACTCTATGCTGTTTTTTGCTCTACTTACTTGTTACTAAGTTGGTAAACAGCGGTGTGCATGTTCGCGGGATGCTATGTGATGTCCTGATGCAGGAGTGGCTGGAGTGAGCACACGACTGCAACCCTGCTCACACACTCTTCGCTTTAGAAGCCTGCCTCATCACCCTTAGCACCTGTCTTCCTGCTTCCCAGTGCCCTCCAAGCCACCTCACCCCACAGTTCCCGGATGGGCACACTTGCTGGGAGAGGGACCTGTGATGGCGGGGACATGTCACCTGCCTTCAGTCAGAGTGAAACCCTTCAGGTCACTGATCTTAATTCATCACAAAATCATAATGGCAACGTGATTAGAAAGTAATGCTGAAGGCAAAAGCAGAAAGTCTTCACACTAAGCAATCAGCTATTGCTTTGAGTCAGTGCTTCTGACTCCAAAACTTTTATTTGCTCTCTCAGGCAGAATTGATTTCTAGAAACATTCCTTGTTAGAAAATAAATATTCTGAACAGTAAAAATAAAATTCTGCACAGTATTTGTGAAGATGTTGCACAAATTATGACACTGTTACTAATATTTGCGTACCATGTTATATAATCAATGTACAAAAAGAATTTCTTAAACTGACCTGTTCATATACAAATTAGGCAACGGATAGATGGATAAATAGAAAGATAAAAAATACTAAGAAAAAAATGGCTGGGCATGGTGGTGCATATCTGTAATCCCAGCACTCAGGAGGCTGAGGCAGGAGGATTTCTATGAGTTCAAGGCCACCCTGAACTGCATGGTGAAACTGTCTCAAAAAGACCAAAAAGAAATGTACAGTGATTCTATGTTTTATCTAGAAAATGAATAGGGTATAAATAAACAATAAGGGATAAGTTTTAATCTCATCTTTCTAGATATTAAAATATACTCAGAATATTAGAAATTCGAATTGAGTGAATAAAAAAGAAAACAGTAGTGGCATATTAACAGTTATTTTAGTGGATCAAAATATTCATTTTACCTACATTCGTGTATATATGTCATATAATATTTTCATAAATTCAGAAATTTGAAAATCATAAACTGACTGACAGTAATACCCTTAGTACATCTGCTGTGTGGTGGAAAACTGTCCAGTGTCTTGCGCGCCGAAGGCCTTGCCCCGGTTCTCTTTCCATCTGATCTCGATACTTGCAGGCCATCGAGGAGCCTGGTGATCAACGCTGCGTGGCCAGCCCCGCCTGGAGCCTGTCCTGCCGGAGTGGCCGCGTGGTTACTCCAGAGAGGCAGACCGAGCGCCTGAGGGCGCCTTCCCTCTGTGAACACAGGACGGCTCACCACCAGGAGATGCTTCCTGGGCAGGGAAATGCCTAGGGGAGCGGGCGCCGCCCCGCCGGTGACCAGCGGTGAAGGCAAGCTTCCCTGGACTCGGCTGTCAGCCTCCTGGATGGCCTCACGCAGTAGCGATGCCGTACAGCGCAGCTCGGTGATGTGCGTGTATTTTGCCTTCCGAGGGCTCATGTGTCGCGTCCGCAGCGCGCGGACCTGAGAGGTGGTGAGACTTGTACGCAGCGGGGCTCCGGGAGACTCGCGTGGCACGTGGGCTGTGACCTTGGCGGGGGCCGAGGTAGCTCCCAGGGACCCTGAGTTAGTTTGCTCTTTCTCACTTCTCCAGTTTTGGTGCCACTTGCCAGGTTGCCTCCAGAAGTGAGCTAGATAAACGTCTTTCCTATAACCTCAGGTATTCTTTTATAACAGAAATCAGACTAACATACTCAAAAATTTGACTCTGTTTCATCCATTTAATCATTGGTGCAATGCCAGTTTATTTCCGATAAACAATTTGCATTCAACAAACTGCAGATCAGCTGTGAGTCTTTTGTCATTGTAACTCTACCCGCTCGTTTGCTGTTAGTACAGGGCGTTATGGAACGCATCCTTCCGCTCTGCCTCTTTTGCTTAACTAATCAGTCAACTTCCCATGCTGTGACCCAGTGTCTGACAAAAACAAACTAACAGAGGTGAAAGTTATTGGGCTCACAGTTTCCGAGGTTGCCATCCACAGTTGGCTGCTCCGAGGGAGAAGCAGAACGGGGAGGGTAAGGCTGCTGGCTTAGAGCAGCTGAGAAGCAGAAAGAGGGGGAGGCGCTGGGGCAGAAACGCAGCCCCCCAGGTCCCAGCTCCCCAGAGGGAGCTCCTCCAGCCAGGCTGCGCCTCCTGCAGCACAGCCGGCTGTGAACTCATCAGCGGATTTGTGCTTCGATGGCATTAGCCCTCCATGCTCTCTAAGAGCTGCGCCTCGGAAGGCCCGCGACTTTGGGGGACATTTTAGGTTTAAATGTAACAACCTCCTTTGTCTTACAAGTATCCGTAGTTGATTCCTTTTTGTTGGCGAGTAGTCGGCCACAGTACAAACTGACCACTTTACCTCTCCACTTGGGCACTTCTTTGTGTTTTGGTCTTTATGAAAAGTGCTGCTATGATCTTTCTATCATGAGCCCTTCTGTGAATGTGTATCTTCATTCTCTTTAAGTAAACAGCTTGGTTGCCTGTGTTTTTCACTTTATTAGTAAGTTGAAAATTTGTTTTTTTCTGTTCTTTTAAATTTCAACTTTTACAAAATGTTTTTCCAACTTATGAATAGAAGTTTAATAATTAAATTATATATTACATGATATAGATTGAAATTGAATGCAGTAGCAGTTATAATACATTGCCACTGGGTCAAGAGCTATTTGTCTTTAAAAACAAAACAAAATAAAAAATACTTCTTGAAGTATAAACCCGGTGGAAAATGTTGTCTCAAGGAAGAAACACAAGAGTTGTTGGGTGAACATAATTAGCAACAAAATTTACAGACATTCCTCAAACCTTTTCACAGCACGGAGAAGCAGCAGAAACAATGGCATTACTAGCACCTCAGTAAATTAGCAAGCCAGCGTGCATCCGGTAGGCGCCATGGCCTGGTGCGACTGGAAGTCCCGTTTCTGGTGCACCTTTCATTGCATATACAATGCGAGACGGTTTAGCACAAATGTATTATTCCACAGTCACCCAGTGACATCACTCTGCATGTTTCAGCTAAAAGCGTGCTTGTTGCTGTCTCTTTTGAGAGATGGTAAATGTGTGTCTTTCCCTGCACTTCAGCAGCTCAGAGGTGACGCTGATGGCACACCAGCTGTGCCACTACATTCCTGGCTCACGTGGTACCCTAGATGCCCTTGGAACTGTCCTAAGCTAAACCTGAGACTCCAGCGGAGAGCAGCCCTGGTCCCCATCTCCCCTTCCAGTCTCCACCTGCCCCTTAAAGTGACCACTGCTGCCACAGGGAGTTATTCCACCTTGCCTAGGGCGTGAGATCTTCAAGTCTCCAAGCCACTGACCCCCCTGGGAAAGTGCAGTACAGTGCCCCATAGACCACACAGGCAGGGGTGTTCCGGGCATTCTGAGTGGCTGGAAGCTTCCTGCCCTCCAGATGTTGCCCTCTCGGTAACTCTGAGAGTTACTGACCACCTCCATAACGCAGCACCTTAGGGTGCTTGCTTTAGGCCAACTTCATCTCCCTGCCGATGCTGAAAAACGTCTCATGGAGTGAAATCTCACTCCTGCTTTCGAACGCATTTTTCTACCTGCTTCTCCTTCCCTGAGCTCTCACCTGCACCACCTTCCCTCCTCATCCATGAGGAACCTCTCCATCAGTGTAGGCGTCTGACTGCTTGACGTGCATGCATGGGTCCCCTTCCTACAGCCAGCAGCTAAGTATAGTGAGCACATAATTTTAGAATTATGTGACCCTAAAGAGGAGATATTAAAATAAACCCCAAAACCCAAATGTTTCTGATTTTACTGGGAGAATTAAGCCATTCTCTTTCTCTTCACACACTCACACACCCGTCAGGTTAGAATCCCCTGCAACCGACCTCAGGCCCTCACATCTCAGGGAGAAGCTTAGGTCACAGTCCTTGCTACAGCTGAGGGGTGTAACCTCAGATGAATTTTGGTACAAAGTTAAGACCTTGTGTTCACCATGGTTATTCAACACATCTCTTTGATAGTTTGTTTTAATTAACACCCTACCATCCACCAATGCTTTGCCCTAGTAAGTGGTAAATGCTGGGTCATTTATTTGGGCTTGGCATTACAGGGCTGCAGCCACCCGGAGGGTG
This sequence comes from Dolichotis patagonum, assembly GCA_004027295.1. Taxonomy (NCBI): domain Eukaryota; kingdom Metazoa; phylum Chordata; class Mammalia; order Rodentia; family Caviidae; genus Dolichotis; species Dolichotis patagonum. The sequence continues at coordinate 121,812 of PVJX010002734.1, forward strand.
GGACTCCTTCAGTATAGCTCTGTGTTAGCAAGTCTGATGGCTGATTACCGGATTTCAGTTAGCTTCTGTTTGGCCTGATCTGCCATTTTGAAACCAAAAATATAAATATCAAAGCTCTTCCCTAAAAAGTGTTTTATTCTTTCTATATCCCCTTTTTGTAATGATTCATTATCTTGGCCTAAATTATAACATTGCCTCTAAGGTTATTGCTATTAAATCTGTAATTATGATGATAATTGCTCTTACTAACTGCTGTTATCAATATTCATAAAATGTCCAGCTCCTGTGGCTTGCCAAGTAACCCAAATTCACTCTACCAAGAAAATTTGAATGTAGAATAATCCAGACATCCACCACTTCATGACAATATAAATTATTTATTTTAGAACATGGAAACAAAGATATAAGCACACAGCTTTCATTAGATGCAAAAAGTGCCAGAGACAAAACTAAAGCATGTTTTTGATGCATCTTACTGTGGCAAAGTTTATAACACAGAGGTTTTTATTTTAATCTTTTAAAATTTTTAATCTTTTTTCACAGATCCATAGCATTAACTATATTTAAAATGTTGTACAATTTCACCATTATCTATATCCAAAAATTTTTAACTCAAATAGAAAATTCATACTCATTAAGTAATAATGTTCATCTCCCACCCCCAGATCAACAACGTTCATC